>WNLI01165439.1:0-14556 GCA_025802215.1 Wirenia argentea | reverse complement strand
TCTGTAGCAAGTTACTTGGCTCAACAAGAACAACAAGAAGACATGTAATACCATGACTCGCTATTCGCGAGTAAAAAGGAGGTTGGATGGAACCACAGATTTTGACCATTAACATGGTCCGATGTGGTTCCCCTACATTGGAGCCTCTGGTGTCAATGATAAACAGAGGTGCGGAGGATCAGTGGAAGCACTGTCGGTGATTAGGGTTTTTCTTCGCGACTTTTCCTCCCACCATGGAAATATTCTCCACTAATTTCTCCTAGACTTGGGATTTTTATCATCCTTTGAGTCCTCGGCTTTAAAGGTCGAGTCGTTTGAGGCATGGTGATTCGCAAACCTTGACCACTTGTTTGGTCCGCGACTCATCCGGTGCGTAAATTAGCTATCCTAGATACACCCATCAAGAACATCTTACAAAACAGCATACAAAAAAGGATAGAAGTAAACTGCCAAACTTTTATACAGCTCACTAAATCCGATGTCGCCAGCGATAGACTTTCGCCATGCTATAGACCTGGGCGAGTAGCACAACCTTACTCTCCAACCTATACATCCACCTGTGGTCGAATATCGTATCAGTATTTTGCAGGATTGGTAATCTGAGGCTACAGACACTGTGTTCTTACCAATGGAACACCGGAAAACCACGCGCGTTAAATGCTTGAGATTCGAACCCACGACCCTGAATCCCAAATGGATGTAAGTTTAACCGACTGAGCTATCCCGCCGCAAATAAATATGCATGACGTCATGTTCGGTTTCTTCGATTTATTGTAGTATCTACGTTTTTTTATGTTTTGGATCAGAAATTTATACACCAGGAATCTAATAATATAAACCGAAACTGTAACAATAAATCGATGTGTGATTTACGTATGGGTTTTTGACCAATGTTACCGTAGAGAGCACCGATTCAACAAAGATACAGAACTTAAGACAACTGCATACATCTATTGTAAATTCATCCCTCGTGGCCTATAACTGGAATTGCGTCGCCGTCTAAGATTATACGTTATTACGCCGCATTGAGAAAGCAACTGGAATAATAACTGTGATTGCTCCCGACGGTAAAATTGTAAACTACAGCTATTTCCGACGCCCTCATTAAACCTGCATTCTACTCATGTTCTCGGCCGTCATTAAATATGCGTTTATGCGAAGATTTCTGAGACGTCATTAAATGTACGTTTATGTGCAGTTGGGCGCAGGGTTGTCAGCTGTTAACCTTTCCTGCATACAAAACGAGTCCTTGGGGAGAATTTTATAGAGTGTTATTATAACTATGGCTGTTGTACAGAGCTTATAGAATGACTGGGACTCTGGGACTGCCCGCAAGTTTTATCTCTTTTCTATGTCCACGATGAATTTTGTATGTTTCTGTTGGATTTATGGGGCAGCGTGACAGTCGTTTCTGATGATTGTTACGAGTCATGGTATGGTCAGGTATGTCGCTGATGAAACAAAAGTGTTATATACAGGCAACAGTTTGCAGTTTTCTGCAATGTAATTTACAAAGTTCTTATAAACTCAACACATAAACTTTAAGAAAATGATACCTAAAATTGAGTCGACAGTTTCGACCATCACGCACGACGATCTCTATTAAGACTGCCAGATTTCCCGTCCATCGGTTTTGGCAGGAAACAGAGCAGACCAGCCGTGAGATAGTTGGTAGGCACCTTCGTCGTGGTTCATCACGTTTTTCTGTCACCTAATCCAGATCTTTTATCCATCAAGATCTATTGTCACTTTCCTTATCCAAAATTTTCGCGTTGTCCCAGTTTATAATCTGGCAGTCTTGATAAAGATCGTCGTGCTTGATGGTCGAAACTGTCGACTCAATTTTCCTAAAGTGTTGAGTTTATAAGAACTTTGTAAATTATTACGATACCAACACAATGAATCTCTTCACAATTTCTGTAATCTACGTACAGTAGATGTCAAATCGGTTTTCTACCACTGTGATTCCCTTGGAATATGGTATCATGTTTATCATTCAAAGCGCAGTTTAAAATTAGCATATGAGCATTTGAGGCCGTCTTGGACCTCTTGTTTTATGTCAGCATGCCCTGTCCGTGCATTTCACTTGTTGTCCACACACTTCTGACTGTACACATTAATGAGTAAAATTTAAGCTTGTTTAGAAACTAGTTTTGTTTGAAAGCCATGTTTTATAGCAAAACAAGCGGAGTCTAAACAATTTTATTCATAAAAATTGCTAGCACTTGCTGCATCTATGAAAAATACCGATATTCTATTTTCAAAATATGCTAAGTTAGCACATCTCTGCATGTAACACAGTGATGTAATTAATGCCATGATTTCCCATTTCTCACTTTTCTTGGTAAATACTAATTAGCTTTGTAGACAGCGAAAAACACATTCAAATGACAAATTTGCCTCGTCCGATTTGGGCGAACATCACCTTGGGAAATTATTTCTAATTGGATTAATCATAATGTAGAAAAAAATGATTAATTAAAAATAAATATTGAGTAATTACAAGAAATACGATATAAAAACCATATTAGAAATTTTAACCACTTTTTTACACCTCACCGCTTCGCATTTTAAGAAATGGGGTTGCCACACTCGCCTGCGATTTGACAGGTTCAGTGAGATTTGCCACGTAGCGACAAGATGTCATCCTATCAAAATATTCATATATGGTTGAAAACATTTTTCAGGCGTTTATGTTCTTCCAATTCTATAGAGCAGGAATGCGAAAGTATTCCTGTGTCATGCTATTTATTACCTCTTTATTTGTGATTAATTTGATCTATCTTAATTTCCCTCCCGTATTCCTTGTCAGTATTAATTCTTGCCAATTTTGTTTTATTGATATACCAAATGTACTAGTTGAAGATACCTTATAACGTACCAAGTTGGGACCAAATGTATATATACTAAAATGAGTATATACTGTATACCAAGTCACTACCTAATATATTCTAATTGGGATATGATTGTACCAAATGGAGATATATTCCATACAAAATGTCATACTAATTGAGGGGTTGTAGCCTTGTAGGCAACAACATGATTTACTACATGAAGAGAGATATATCATACCAGGTTATTACTTTCAACCCTTAATTGTGACTCTGTGAGATGGACATACTCTACAAGAAAAGAACCTATAGTGATATTAATGGCGTATTTATGCAACGGGACTAGAGGTGAGAGAGGATCTAATTTGGGAGAGCGGGACTCGTAGATGAACCGAATAGATTCAAAATCAGCCGTGACCCCAACATTCATTTCCAACCCGATATGAACCTGACCCAGCATGACACGACCCGAACCCGATGTTGGGTCGGGTTTAGGTCAGGTCGAGACCACTGAGTATGTAAATGTGTATTGCGGGGTGAGTGTGGCAGTCAGACAGTGTTGGGTAGTGTGGGGAACATAGAAGAAAATACGTCGCATCGGAAAATACTTGACCGTCCTGTAACCTTTGCTTACCCACAATCATTCCTCTAACCATTATGCAACATCTAGACGCAATTAAGATAAGCCAAAAACAGACGAAGAGTCGAAGATTAATATAGCAAATATTCTGTTATTAATTGCGTCATTTGTCACTTACACTATAGCTATTTGGTCCAGTCCTCAACGTAGGCCAACAGATCGTCATTAAGTGACGAAAAACGTATACATCATAGCCATAGGGTTCTGTATGTTGGTGGCATGAACATTGTTTTCGGTTTTCCTGCAAGTGGCAGCGATTCTCGGTGAGTCTAATATTGCATCCAGTCAACAACGGGTGCGTAGACCGATATAAATAATGCAATCGCTTACGCTATAATTACTGTGCAACCGCAATGTTTCTATTGTATGTCAAGATTATGTTACTACCTGGCTTCTCCAGAAATTCCTGATTGACAGTTCTATATAGCTCAGTGGTAGAGGGCTTCTCTGATTATCCAGAGGTCGCGGGGTCAAGACCATGTAGGAGATGAAGAGCAGGTTATATTACGGGTTCGAAACTAGGTCGCAGGTTCAAGACTAGTATATAGGTCGTGGGTTCGAGAACAGGTGGCGGGTTCAAAAATGGGTCACAGGGTCAAAAATAGGTCACGGGTTCAAAACAGGTCGCAGGTTCGAGAACAGGTCGTGGCTTTGAGAACAGGTCGTGGGTTCAAGACCGGCTTGCAGGTTCAAGACCAACTGTTGGCAAACATTGTCTGGTCTTGCCAGTTCAATCACTAAACGAATGCTAAAAATTAATATTCTGGGAACTGGATATTCTTCATTATAATCTGCTGGTTTATTCCTGATGTCTTCTGGTCCTCGATGGAAAAATTCTGGCCACCTATTGTGTGTTTTTGAGTACCTACTCCAGTTTTTGAACAATCGATTTCGGGTCATTTTCCGTCCAACCGTACATCACTAGAGCAGTGAGTAGAGCTGTCCATGTGATGCTACACTAGTTCCACAGCTTACAGCCCTGCACAGTGCACAGTCTGCAATTATAGTATTCAGACATGAATAAAACATAGGCTACCGTTATTTACACTATAATATGAAATTACTGTAGTG
Source organism: Wirenia argentea (assembly GCA_025802215.1). Classification (NCBI taxonomy): domain Eukaryota; kingdom Metazoa; phylum Mollusca; class Solenogastres; order Pholidoskepia; family Gymnomeniidae; genus Wirenia; species Wirenia argentea. The sequence goes on along the minus strand of WNLI01165439.1, from coordinate 10,014 downwards.
ACGGTCAGCAGTTGAATTCAACCTAGGCCTACTCATTTATCGAGCCATTATCGTTAAGGTCGCACGAACTTGCACATGATCATTGATCAATCAATTACAGAGGTCAGGGTTTCCGCATTCTTTATTTCCTGTGACATCTCCAATCTCCATTGTATGGGAACGGAAATGTTCTGAATGTGTAAGATCGAGACTTTAGCTCTTAAGCTGCTTACACCAAATAATACCATCAAGGTATAAGATGTAAACTACCCAAGGTCAAGGTCATGGTCATGCTAATATGGCAGATTACAAATAATTAGCTGGACTAACTTGTGTCCTACGCGTGCGACAATTGAAAGCATGCATAGGCCCCCATGTTTGTTCAAGTTTGGTTGTTCCAATCGCTCCAAAATAGCTTCCTCGATGCCCCGTTCGTGACATCGGTCTTCTCTTTTGAGAATGGTGACGTCATCCACTGTGATGGAGTGTCCTGTTGCCTACATGTGAGTGTAGACTGCTGAGTCAAACGTGTCTCCATAGCTGGGTTTGGAGTGCTGGGAGAGTCGTGCTTGTTTAGTCTCACCCACATAAGCCGTGGCAATTGCTTTCTCGCCACATTTGATGCCGGATCATTGGCCAGATTTCCTGCCGTCTCATGTGACGATAGTGTGCAACCAGATGTGACGAGACCAGTGGATCAGTCATTGTAGTGACCAAGATAGCAAGATGCTATCGAAACGTTTACCGTTTAACAAGTTAGTCCAGTATATTGTAATTATAAATTTCAATATGTTGAACTGGACGAATAATAATTTCCAAACTAATACAAATAATTAGCATTTTGCGTGTTGGTTGGTTCCAGTACTGGCGCTAAGGGGGAGGGGGAGTCGTGCCCACACTAATGAATCCTAGTCAACGCTCATCTCAGACCTATCAGATAATTTTTTTGTCTTTTTGTCTGCAAATGGTTAATTTTACACCTCCTTCATTTTGTCTGGCTTATTGTAAAGTTGACAGTGTATTTATTGCGAATCAGCATTGGGTACCTTGGGTACACATTATTATTTATTATACATTAGGTAGATCCGCGCACGTAATTAGTAATACGTCTGATACCCTATTATACGACTTATTTCATTTACATTCTAGATAACGAACGTAACCTTGAATTAAAAAGTGACGCAAAATCCGCTATAAATCCTGGATAAACCCATGAATTAAAAAAGCACATCATAAAATCCGCACAATTATCATTTCATGCTAATCTGCAGAAAAATGGTGATTGGCGTATCAGTAAATAGTTACACATGAATACAGAAACTGTAAATCCATATAAATCTGTGTAAATACAGAAAACTTAATTCACAACTTAATGAGAAGATTAGGCTACCTTGAATAATGGGAACTCTTACCTTCTCAAATTTAGCCGAGTCCTAAACAAATAAGTTTATTACAACCGGCTGAACAAGTTGTGTATGCATGAAAGCGAGGTCAGGATCACAGATGCTGAACAATAGATTGGTCTGATGCTAAAATTAGGTACGGTATGCCCTGAGTGCAAATTCGCTAATATATGTTATGTAGGGTCCTTGATAACAAATTTAATTGAAAGCCTTTTATCAAAAAAATTGTTACCATAACAATAAGCCAAGAGAAACATAAAAAGCTTAAAAAAAATATATATATAAATATGTGCATTTGGTATATATATCGCACTTTCACGTCTGTCAATGTTGCCATGTACATGTGTCTCTAATGCGGTGGAAAGTTCGAAGAAAATCCCTGCATGTAATGGCCTCGAACCCACACCTCTCGATTGAAAGGCGACTATCTAACCACTACACTGTGACTGTGAGACAGTATTACCATACATGCTCGTATAAAGAACAAAGAAATAAATACAGTTGATATGACCTAGCCTGAGAAATTTACCTGTCCCCAAAGCCACTTTTATTAGCTAGCGACATATCTCTCTATTAGGTATTATTACCAGCGATTAGGTGGGATATGTTTAGGTTTCTAGGGGATTCTTCACAATCCCCACAGAGCCCACACTGAGCCCACCATCAGCCCACACAGAGCTCATAGGGTACGCAGCTTCCCTTATTTCCATCCCTCAGTATTAACCATATTAGCAGTGGAGAGGAAGGCGTAAAGCGGCAGAATTGATGTTTGTCCATGGATAGGTAGGCGTAAACTTCCAGTAAAATGGCAGAATTTATGTTTGTCATTGGGTAGTGATAAGTTTGTTTAGATTTAACGGAGATTTGTATTCATTGCTTTATTCATGACACTGCGTAACACGTGGATTAAGTGTATTCAGGTTCTTGCAATAAATTCACATAGGTATTTTATTGTTGAGCAAGCGCGCTATTTATTGCCCTGAAGTTGGCGGATAGCTCAGTCGGCGGATAGCTCAGTCGGTTCTGGGTTCAAATCCGATCAAGCAGGCTGTGGGTTCAATTCCGAAACAGCTATCTGTGTATCCTTAGGCAAGGCAGCATAACCATAGCATAAGTTCGTCTAGTTGTGAATCAGTACGGATGAATGTTCCCATGGCCATATGGATATTTGAGTTGTGGAGGTACTATGTTCTAAGCAACATGCAATCGCCAAAATAGCTTAATTTACCATAAGTACTTATACCAGCTTTGAGAGACGCATGTTCTAAGCGGCATACAATCGCCAAAATGGCTGAATTTACCATATAAGTACTTATGAGAGACGCAGTGATGTGTACAAAACTGGTATAGAAATCATTACTTTTTTTTTGTATCGTGGCGGTCAACATCAGATTCCAGTAGTCATTTTGTTGAACTGGTATATCCCACCATTATGTCATATTGCAGGCCAGTCCTCGCAGAATACGAATCCATGAAACAGGCGGCCATTTTGTTGTCTTGGACCGATAGAGAGGAGACTAACATCATGTTGTATTCCAGGCCCGTTCTGGCAGAATACGAGTCCATCAAACAGGCGGCCATTTTGTTGCGCCAACTAGACAAGGACCGCGACATTCCACTCGCCTCACCATCCATGCGTGGAGAGTCGCCGGTGAGCAGACGACAGCAGCCCATGTCAGCCCCTGGGACTCTACAGAGGTGGGTTTATAGCCGCAGTTTTAAAGTCATAACAGTGTTGACAGAACCTGATAAACTATGTTTTCACTTCTACTTTCTGGAAGATCGGTTTTCCATCGGTGAATGAACTACAGATTAAATTGCAAAAATTTAATTCCGGTAAGACTATGGTTACTTCAAAGCAAGAGAGAACTGTAGATCGAAGATGATTATAACCACACATGAACTCCGTAGTGACAACAAGGATCGCTAATAACTGAAAATTCCGCGGTTGGCTCGAATCCACGACACTTGGATAACAAATCCAACACCTAACCGACAGCTATCCCACCAGAATAAAGACTGATGTGAACAAAATATCAGAGAGTGCTCACTGCTCACGATGGCCAACATTATACTTTTCTGTGACGTCACTTTTATACAATTTTAGGGTTAAGGAACAAGGCAGATACCGTTTTCGGTGGATGTGCGTTAACTGAAATTTTATCCTCATTGTCTATAGTTATCTGTAAACCGGGTGGATGTTGCCCATTAGTGATTGACTGTATATAACAAACAATTTGTTTCAAACTGTAGACTAATATTTCATTTTTAATTACATTCTTTATACGACCGGGACTCAGGTTTCAAACTGTCTACCAATATTTCATTTCTAATTACATTCCTTATATGTCCGTATAAATCAACTGGTCTTGGCCTGAGACTGTCTGTGACGATATGTCATGGGAGTAGAGTCGGTACTTTGTCATTTAAACTGTTTTGGTATGTAAATATTGCCAAAACTGCGATAATCGGTAAAAGGATTTACTGAAAGCAGATACTTTTCCTGAGTTTTCATCTCAGAAATAAAAAATAACGCTAATTTTACCTAAACTCGCGAAACTGATGGCGAGTATCATAATATAAATGCATTGGTCAGACAGAAGTAGAATAAATTGAGTGTGCTCGTGAATAACGCTGTGCTGCAATCTATAAATACTGTGGACCTACTAGGATTATGCCAACCCATACACACGTAACATGATGGAAAAATAGATGGTTCTTCCCGCTGTCTTCGAGTAATGGAAGATGGGAAAAATTCCTGCTCACATCCGGTGGTTTTTTCCGGGTACTCCGGTTTCTTCCGCATCACATTTCGGCCATTTTGGGTGCCACACGTCTGTCATATGGCTGACTTTGCCTCACTTCAGCTGTTGACGGGATTCCGGACCAGTGCTGCAGCTTTGGGACTCTCACATTATGTGCGATCGTATTCAGAAATGAATAAAACATTCAGCCATTATTATTGTTGTATACAAATTTACTGTATATATACTGTATTATTGCACTTGACAGAACAGAACACCCTCACATGCGCCAGATGACGTCTGGGTATGGCACTACAGAACGGCCAAGGTACGTTATCATAGTTACGGTATATATCGTCGGTATCGCTGCAAAACCACGTAACTCGGTGTTTGGTCAACAACATTTTTGGGAGGATTTTTTTCATTCGACCTTTCTTGATATTGTGTTAAAAGCACGAACCTCTAGACCAATAATAAGTGCCCAAAAAAACATGAAACAAACTTCCTGACTTTCAATTTCGCTTTTAAAATTATGAATTATTTGTTGAAAAACGACGTATCGCAAACCACCCATTTTGACGTAGTACTAAAACAAGTAAATATAAGAAAAAACCACATACCAGATCTACGTGGTTGTTTTTGATGGTTTGTGGTTTGTGCATGATCAGCTGCATGAGGTACAACATTTGTACTATACTATACGTGTTTTTGTAATAGTGTGTTTATGAAGAAAAAAAATCAAGATGGCGGATGAGCTATGTGGTATTGCATCGACACCGACAATATATGCATACAATTTTGACAATTTGAAGAAAGTCAGTTCTTTGATGCCCTTGATCATAAAACATAGGCGGCTGGTGCCTTGCTAGCTGTGTGTTTAATACTGGTAATTAGGTAGATTTGGTGTGTACCATTATGTGTGGATGTATGGATGTGTGGGTCATGTATATGTATGTATTCCTGGTGGTAAAGGGAGGGAATTACATGTTTCAATTATTGCTTTATAAGGAAGGAGAGCTGTACTGCGGAATTCATAAACCCTAGATCATTTCCCTTTACTGTACACACTTCGTCACTACCGCACAGTGGGATCCATAAGCAAGTAAGACCTACTTTAACCATTTCATGGCCAACTTCGACTAAAGTTGAATGAATAAGATGGAGTTAATATGATGTGGCAGTGAAAGGGTTGTAGTCTGGCCTACACTGGGTCAGTGGACCTACATAATACTGATTAAAAATAGCCCTCAGCCCTCATCCTCACTGTTTAGAAACAGACCAGTAATTTAGACTATCCGTGCTCTTCAGACATTTTAGAGGCACAGCGATTACCAAATTTGGTATCCTCACATTTAACTCCTTGATTGCCACTCCTTGATTGCCATGACTATAATTATATACGTCATGAGAAGATGCAATTAATTATCCTGACAGTCAAAGAGTTAAGTTTCAAATCAAAATGACACATTTCATCAGTCGGATGTTTAATACAAAATCCAAAATGCACAAAAAATTGCAAACCAATTACTGTCGAATGTAAGGAATCCATCTGCTACAAAAACAAAGGTGCTGGATTTGATCGGTTTACAGTCTGACGATAAAATATACAAAATCTCATCTCTGCTGTACATTGCCTTTATCTCCGTAGACCGAAACATTTGCCTCATTTGCATTGTAATTGGAACGGCGAAAAACTGTTCGAAGCGAAAGCATTTTACATGCGAATAATTGCCCGATTTTGGCGATTAAACGTCTGAGCCAACATCAGCTGAGACATTATTTTAGGCCTATATCCATTTCCATTTGATGGGTATTGTAAACGGAATTTAGCCTGTAAAACGCTGCGTGTTATTCGCTATTTCCATTAGAGTCTGTAACAAACTAAAATCCTTAATTACCGTACATATCTGATCACCTTGTAGGCATCCATAATATCAGCTTGTAGTGTGTATAATTGTGTAATTTACACACGAACATTGGTAACACTGCAGGTAATTATTTACACAGTTTTATTGCTTCACATAGTGCTAGTGGTAATATCAACCTGTTAGCAGACTCGGTAGTAAACAGGAACAATTATGCAAGATTTTATTATATGTCATCCAAGATTTTTATTAGATGTCGTGCTTTTTGCGTAATAAAGCCTAATATGATGTCAATAAAATTGGCAATAACTGTAATCATGACACCAGTTTTTTGCTACATAATGGATGATCTTTGCGGAGTGTATTCTAGGAAGGCAAATATACTTAATACAAAATACCTGGATACACTCTACTGGAGGAGACAGAAAACACATGACGTAGTAAACACAATGGAATATGTTCAGAATAAAAATTTAAAAGACAAAAACAATCATGAATGCGGTAGACATTAAATTTTCTTCTGCCGTGTCTATGGTACCAAAATTCGCGACAATGCACACAAACAAGGAACAATTATATTATGTAGCCATCTTTATTTATATTATATCTGTGTAAGTTTACATGCTTATTACTTTTATGTGATCTTCACAAAGTTTTTACGGGCAGCCTGCAGCAAAATTATATTATATAACAGATTATTATAATATCTGGTTCTGTCAGGACATTTTGATTAGAGATGGGTGACCAGCATATTTCGATGTCACCAATGAAATGGTGATAGGCTAATACAAGTATATAGTAGTATCACTCGTCAGTGTGTGTAGTACAAAAGGTAAAATTCTGACTAATTCAGGGATGCACGAATGTACATTCCCATAGCTGGACCCCATTCGTGACTTATCGTCCGAACTGTTAAAAATCTCAGGATGTTTCAGTTTAAATTGTGTGCATGTACGTAAAGTGGTGCTTGAATCTGATAACAAATATACTAACCGGTGATTCTAGCCTTTTCTTTAACCTCTGACTGTAGCATTGTCTTGTCATCAGTACCCTTATGTGCCTCGTGACAGACAAAATATCGCTTCGTAGCACACGTGACATTCGCAACTCTAGCCGTCACTGACTGTAGCTTCCTCTGTGTGTTGTACTTCATCGTGTAGCTTAACCAATCTGGACCTGTTTTACTCTGAAATTTTTTTAGTCAAATGTAAAGTTTGAATATTTATATACGAGTCGATTGGCCACTGATCGTTGCCCGGTGATTTATTTTCGCACGTAAACAGTAGTGCACATCTGATATATTGGGTGTATCGATATCGCTATTGACAATAGCCCAGTGATCACAATCAGTATATATCTCAATGGTATGGGGATATCACACTATTACAATATTATACATTTTTTACAATTTAAAAAAGCTTGATGTGTTCCAAAACCGTTGCTTGCGACGGATATGGTGCATCAACTGGCGAGATCATGTTGGGACAGAGGATGTCCTGTGGAGATCTAACCAGACTTCTGTCTCTGAGTTGGTTCGGAGTGCTTGACTTCAGTAGCTTGGACACGTGTTATGGATGAGCGACGAACACAGAAGGATCCTGGACTGGACCATTGGGGACACGTGCCCCCTGGGCCGTCCTCGAAGCAGGTGGGTGGACGCGACTAGGGGATCTTCAGAGCTGCGAAATCCATTCTATGGAGGAGGCAGTGAGAAGAGCCCCTAATCGGGTTAATTGGCTCAAAAAGGTTAATGATTATGATGATAGTTCTGATTGTTACATGTGTGAAGGTGGACCTTATCGTTTCTCGCTGCCAGTCACACTCAATTTCTAATAGTGAACTGTCGGAGTCTATTATGAGACAGCCGAATTAATCATCTATAATAGGCTAGTCAGTGTAAATATCTTATGAAAATTACAAACCGAGATGGGAAGATCGGCACCGCTCATAAAGATATAAGCATGGTTTCCCACCGTTGCGTACATGTTCCACATGAGCAAATAATTCGTTCCCCCAACACGCTCTGTCACGTTAGCCACGCAGTACACCACCAATTCTTCACCAACCGAGGGACTGTTCTGCTCCAGCCACAACTTCTCTGCAATCAGGAATAAAAAAATAGTCTAGTGGAATGAGACGGCATCGTGGGTTGGCATGTGTATTCGTGTAAGTATAATTAATTTCCATGAACCATTACATTAATGACCTACCTATGACTAACACATTGATTGAAAGTTCAATGGCATCTTGCTAAGAAAACTTGCGTAGTGCGTACCTGGCGTACTTGACTTATGTATCGTGCATTGCATATAGTGTGTCGAGCAAGCATTCCCCACCCGATTCTGTTAATGGTAGCAGCTAGTGCATCATAAATGGGTAGTTGGGTGTCTGTTGCAATCTGGTCGGCCCATCAGAGAGCTGGTCTTCTGGTGGTCGGCGACAGACATGTACATAATACTGTATAGACACGAAGATGAAGTTTGAGTGATGGGCAGGGGTGGTTGGTTGGTTTGTTGATTGGTACGTACAAGTATAATTGTGGCATTTGATAGGTGGTCCAACCAGCGCACTCTCAGGGGGGCTTTGGTTGTGAAGGCATTTAGGCGGTTTTGGATAGCTTTGGTAAGGATTCATGATGCATCTATATATGGAGAGAATGAGTGTGAGGAATATCATTTTTGGGTCTGTCGATGAGTCCGATAGCACAGCACATTGGCATAGTCTGTTAGGTCTCGCTGAAGTCAAACTTGACACCGAGAGATGTGGCTCGGGGTTCATAATGCTGTCGGTGGCAGCGTGGAAGAGATTGGTTGATGCGGAGAATGTTCCAGCGAGATTCGCGAGCTAACAAAATTACTATTACGCAATAGTCCAGACAAGTTGTTTTCCTTTGGACAAGGCATCCCTACTATAATTAGTACAGCCTAGTATATAATCATAACTTAAAAACTCACTGGGATTATCTGCAAAGGATAGAGCACATCCCACCATTGCCACCACACAAAATATGCCTAACCAAGTCATAACTGATCGAATATGATTTGATGAAGTGAATTTAATGAGTAACACTTAAACACTGAAATATGACAGTGATTTAATGAACAGTTGTGTACAGTCTATTATTGATGTAATAAATGCTAATAAACTCACGTTGGCGTAATAAAAAATTCTGATTTGCTTAGCTGACATTCATTTTGTCGAACGCATTTATTACACATCAGTGACAACCCACACTTGGTCCAAACTATAGTGGGACCTCAATAAAATAGTCCGATTCCTGCGATTAAACATCTGAGTTGTTTTACATGAGTTGAGACATTGTTTTATACCCATTACTCATGCGTATTGTAAATGAAGTTTAGCCTGTAAAACGATGGGTCTTATTCGTTATTCAATTTAGGATCTGTAACAAACAAATATCCTTAATTACTATGCAATGCATATCACATGTGATCACCCTGTATGACTGTGTCCATAATATCGCCGTGTAGGCTAATGTGTACTTTACACACGAACATTGATAACACAGATAATTATTATTTACACAGGTTAATTTTATGGCATCACACACTGGTAATATCACATGTTTTATTCAACCTTAAAGTGTTGCTCTAGTCGCCGAATTTGTCAAGAGACGTATCTTGATTTCATGTACGGCTCTTGACAAAAACGGTTTCTGTATGGCTCATCTGTAGCCAGGCGTATCTCCAACGGAATCGGTCGTATCTTCGACTGAAATACGGCTTGCATGCAGACGTCGATTTTTGGTCAAGAGCCGTACTTCAGAATTCGTGCACAATGTACGATTTTTATAATTATAATTATAACTGAGTATGCGCAGTTGAAAAGCGAAACCAAAACTAAACACTCTAAAGTCTAAGTTAATGTAAAATAACATCGATGTGAGGTCGAGATGATGCCCGTTTAATTACATATGATGGATACCGTAGATTTGGTCTTGATTCATTAATTTGCTGCCGGAAATCGGTAAATTTCCATATTAAATTCACGATCGCGGGTGAC
>WNLI01165328.1:0-14561 GCA_025802215.1 Wirenia argentea | reverse complement strand
GAATGAATGATTGGGCTTAACGTGCAATTTAGATTGAAGACCTGTCACCACACGTTCCATCGAGATTGGCCTAGATTGGCCTAGATTATACTTGGTATGGAAATTGTGTGGGGTAGGTCCATGTGAATTTTTTGGTCATGCCGTTGAGTCTGAGAGGCATAACTTACAGTTATACCTACTATTTGTACGGAAATGGGGTGGGGTATGTGAATATTATGGTTAGGGCATAGACTATAACGTACAGACTGACTTACAGCAACAGTGGTGTATACGTTGGTTGGAAATGGGGTGGGGGAACGGGAACATTCGCACTGAGATGCTTACGAATGGTGAAAGAGGAACACACCCCCCCCCCCCCCCCTTCACATCGCCCTCGATGGTCACTGGTCAGGACATAGACTATAACATACACACGGACTTACAGCAACCATGGTGTATACTTTGGTTGGAAATGGGAAGGGTATGCCCATATTATTATGGTCAGGGCACAGACTATAACGTACGGACTGACTTACAGCAACAGTGGTGTATACTTTAGTTGGTAATGGGGTGGGAGAGGAAAGGTAAACCCCACATACAACCCTATACATCTATATTCTATAACGTACAGTAGGCTAGTGTAGCCTGACTTACAGCAATAGTGGTGTATACTTTGATTTTAAATGGGGTGGGTGAGGAACGGGAATATTCGCACTGATATGCTTACGAATAGTTAGAGGAGCACCCCCTTCCTAGCTATCGCCGGCCCTCTATGGGGGTATGTGAATATTATGGTCATGACATAGACTACAACGTAGGCTACAGACTGACTTACAGCAACAGTGCATGTAGTGGTGCATGTATACTTTGGTTGAAAGGTGGGGGAGAAACGGGAACATTCACACGGGAATGCTTACGAATCAAAAAAGATGAAATTATTTCTAGCAAAGAGGAACACCCCCTCCCATGACATCGCCCTCTATGGGGGGTATGAGAATAGTATGATCAGGGAATGTATACTATAACGTACAGACTAGCTTACAGCAACATTGGTGTATACTTTGGTTAAAATGGGTGGGTGAGGACCAGAAATATTCGCCCTGAGATGCTTATGCACAGGAGAGGAGGCACACCCACTCCCCAGCCCACATCCAACCCCAAAACCGTAAGATTTTGCAATAATGCGGCACAAAAATAGGTGTACGTATGCGTCTTCTGCTGAGACTGTCCATTTTTTTCCACGCAGTCTGGTTTTGGAAAGTCCAGGAAAAATCCCTGAGTTATGGGATTCGAACCTGCCACGTCTCGGATCATAAACAGCTGCTCTGGTCACTATACTCTGATCCCCAAACAAAGATTTATTATATCTTGAAGAAACATGGTGTACGTGCACTTAATCTGTTCATTAAATTGTTAATTTATACTTCTTACAATTTTCTTAAAATTATTAAGTTTTCTTATTATAGGAAATGATTTCTCGAGAAATATTTTCTTAGAAGACCCGTAAGAAAATGGCTATCACCTTACTTATGTGTAAGAAAATTAGTCTTGGCTAGAGTGTACCATAGAATTCACTCTAGCATATAGTCTTAGCGTAGGTATATTGGAATATCAAATGTAATTTTTCGGTCTATGTTTTCTTGGAAGACTCCTCTTCCCGCTCACAATATTCGTGGATACATCTCTTGTGTTCAAGCGCAGACCTCATTACAGTGGAGCTGTCACATAGACCGGACGGGGAATCTGCGTACGGACAGGATGTGCATCCGAGTGGGCACGAGAATGGGTAATAGGTACCTATAAGGTTGGGTGGATGCCTGGTTGGTTTAATAGGCCACAGTATAGGGAGAGTGGATTGGTAAATTGAATAGAGATGGTTGTGCTGTAATATGCTGGTTTGGTATGTACAATACAGGGAGGATGGCTTGTAGCAGACAATGGGAAACGTGTTGATGGACAAGTGACTCTTGGCTTAAATATATAGAGAGTGAGGATTACAATAGGTGTGTGCAATGACATGGATGGTGGGTGACTTCATTAGCTGAATACAGGCAGGAAATCGATATCGTGCAAAAGTTTAAATTGAATGCTCGTGTCTATATAGGTGTTTGCAAAATCCTGGTGGGTTTAGTGTGGTAGTGCCTGCTCTAAGAATAACTGAAAACACCACTGCCCTGACACTAATAATAAATGTCGGAAGATTCATGTCTGGTATATCATTCAATTGTGGCAACTTTGAGATTCAGCGGTGTCTGAGTGCTTTAGGAACCCCATTTACTGTATAACCTTATTTTAAAACACACACAGTAAATCATTCCAACCCCGTTTTCCGTAAAGTGCCAAAAACTGGGACGCTGGGACCCTCGCACCTTGTACGATGTATCTATTCAGCATTGAATAACAGATCAAGTTATTGTTATTCTTTTTAATTGTGAGTGTGCGACCAATTTTTTTATGATCGTTCGTTGCGACACTATTCGATTTCAGACCGACCAGTACCTATACAATTTTTGGGTGGATTTGATCGACAGCCTAAACGGTTGTCTCTGTAAGTCATATGATTGTTGGGATGGTGACACGTAGCAAGGACTGACATTGAATCTTGTTTTTCAAAATAGTATAAAAATACGATTTGATTGAAATTAGACTCTAGCTGTTAAGCCCCCAAAACACGACATGATACCTGTGGTTTGAACTAATTCAGAAAAAGAACAACTCGACAAGTGAAGTGATTGACACGTTTGTTGTATAAGTGTTCCATTTTCTCTGCATTGAACCTTGAATGACAAGTTAAAATGTTGTCTTTTTGTAAGAAAATAATTGTTCTGGGTAGTAACTACGAGTATCATATCAGTAACCATATAACCTAAATTTACATTATTATCATGGAAAATGACATTAATGAAATATTTAGCACCAACTCAACAAACAACCTTATCACATATTTTGACCAGTAGGTGCATGCGCGTGTGGTTCATACATTCTGGACCTATGAATGCTGTGAACATTGTCCGTGGCTCGAAATGCTGTTTTCAGTCTTCTACACTGAAGGCAAGTTGTCGGACGCGAAGACAAGTTTTCAAGTGACCTCCTGTAGAGACTTGTGATATTTTAATCTTTTTTGCCTCCTCGGCATTGACCGAGTCATTTGAGGCACATGGCCATTTCACCCTATACCACTCACACCACAAGAACATAATATGCATCACCTCTGAATCCGGAAACGAAATGAAAACCCGATTTTGAGACATCGTAGGCTATCTTAAATTAGGAGAAGAAAAATATGAATCGAAATTTGCATAGTGTTTTCGTTGACAGCCTGACATATTTTCAACCGTGGCACATGGACGGCAGACCGCCATACGTTACCCACCATTCACACTAATCCAACAGACCAGCGGACGATAAAATCAGCATAATGTCCTGGGTAAATGTTATCATAAAACCCCATAGAAACTCTCGTGAAATCGCGTCAAGCCTCGCAAAATCGCGTCAGTAAGCCGGCCGAGCATGTGAGGACTCTACCCATCCCGCTGCGATCCTTTATTGCTCTATAAAAATGGTCATTGTCCGTCCCCTCTTTGCTACGTCTCAAGTCTTCACAAGTTTACAAATTCGCCATCCACTGTCGGCTCAAATTAGGTATATTTGTTGTGTTACTATGACTGCGTTTTGTCATGGGTTTGTGAGAGGACTGGCGATGCGGTGTCGTGAGATAGACCTTTACAGATGGGTGCAGTTTTGTCGGGAGATTCAGAGGAGTCGACTGAGTGTGTACGGAGTGGACCAAAAAGAAAACCACCAAAGAGGAGACAATTAAGCTCAACTCTGATACTGTCATAGCGGATTTTTTTTTTAGATGACGTTTTTAATGTCGCTGCGATCTAACACTGTATACAGTGTGTACTGTGCATGCATGCATTACTTACATGACGTGGTCGAACGCCGTGTGGTATTTCGATCGAAAGCTGCTGTGCAGTGATGCGATCTGCGGTCCTTCGTGAACCCCGTACTCTACGTATATGCGCATTTACCGCAAATTCTCGTCTGTCCATGGTGCCACGCACGACTGTCTCAAATGAGGTGGAAAGTCCATGAATAATCCCTATTTCTGCAGAGTTCGAGCTCACGACCTCTGGGACAAGAAGCCATCGATAAATACCACTCCACCGCGAACCCACCGATCTACTATCGAACTATGCACGGTGGAGCTATCCTGAGATTTTGCTTAAAGTCGGTGCTTAAATCTTTATTACCGTACCTCAAATAGTTTATAAATACAGGGTTCATTTTACTGATACACTCTGGCCTGTGAAGCAGTCAACTGACACTGCTGTATACATACTATGTGTGGGAGTGTTACCACCCCAGTGTTTCTATTGGCCGATGTATAGTACCGACTACATCCTTACCGATCCTCACCGACACCCACCCAAACCGAGACATCCCGGAGCCATGATACACTATCCCTATACACCGACCTATTCTGTCGCTATTCTGCCCCTCTATTCTACGGTCCAGCCGACCTATTGTTGGTGATATGTGAACGAATGTGAACGACTCAATCCATGTGAATGTATAACGATGTGTGGAGTAGTATGTCTATACGACTCTATATGGATGTATTGTCGCAATAAAATTGGGGTCAAAGCCATCCCGCGGTGTTTTGAGTGCATGCTCGCGCCGCCGTATAGCTTAGATTCATCATCAACAATGACAACTTTGGCTGATGTAGTTATTTCATACAGGATTTCAGATCGGTCCATATTCACGTCCGCGTCTCTTGACGCTCTTTGACAGAGATCCAATTGCGAGATTTGATTGTGCAAATTACATTTGAGCCTGTGAGATGTTATCTCCATATGTCGGACACAGAGAGTTTCCTGTCGGAGTGCGCATGTCATGGACGTCACTGAAAAACCACTAAAACCACGTGATCTCTTTGTCAAATTCGATCGCAAATCAGGAAGATATAAACTTTATGATGGCGGCGAAATTGAAAATTTATAAATCAAGGCAAAGGGCAAAGTGATAATTGAACACCCAATAACAATAATCATAAAATTTGCGAGTGTTATTAATGATCAAAGCCAACCGATTAGGAAATGACCGACTTCGTTGATCGACGGTGCATGGTGGACCCATACATCTATACATATTATGGTGGCAGGTGGATTGACAAGTAGTCTATCAGTTTAATTCCTAAAGGACGCGGTGTCCATCGCGGGAATGGATACACTTCCGGTTTATGGACAGGCAGACGAACCTGTCATATGACCCTACAATGTTCACAGTCAGTATCAACGTAGGGCAGAGAGACGTGGAGATATTTGCCTCTTAATGTGCGTTTACATGCAGTTTACACTATTCTTCATATAGCACGGCACGGCGCGGCCCACGATTTTCTGTAGTGGTAATGTTCTCGCGGGCCGAGTCGCGCTATAGCACAATGTGAACCATGTCTGACCAACAACAGACAGTGCACACTGACCCACGGTTTTTTAGTTTTAAGTCGTATAAACCCTAAAGCGCGCAGCGCTATAGTGTCTAACTTTTCTTTGCACGCGATAGGTACGCGGCTGACGGCTCAGTTTGATATTTGATAATTACAGCGTCGCGAGTTGCAGTAAATCGCCTGCACTCGCCGTGTATGTATAGGCCTAGGTTTTTTTTCAGAATGGGCTCAAACGGTGTAAACTCTCTCGTGGGTCGAATAGCGTCGAGCCGCGCGACGTCGTGCCGTAGGCATGTTTATTCGGCGTTGATCGACCATTGACAGTAACTGTTCACCACTGGTCCATTTTCAACTGTTCGTGCGTCTAAAACTTCAATTATTTTTTATCTGCTCCAATTGATTGGATTTTATTTTCATAACTGAACACGGTTACATTGATATTTTATAACAACCTATAAACAAAATCTGAAAACAAAACATAATTTCGCAATAATTGTGTTCGCGCGTCATAGCTCCGATGGCGCTCTATTACTGCCAGTATAAATGTCACGGGTTCATGTATACACATACATTACACATGATGTAAGCCTGAACGGCGCCTAGCTCCTATACGTCATCCTTCATACAGCATCAATACACATCAGCCGTTACAAATTCACCCCAATTATTCCCTCTTCGCGTCGAAATTGCTGTAATTAAGTGCGACACGCGGCATCAGAGTCAAATGCTCTCTTATTTGCTGGAAAAATTATAGCTTCCGTAGCTTTGTGTATGATACGAGCGAACGTCATCTACGCATCTCTCGTTTCTCTGCATTACCGTGTACACACGTATACGTGACGTAATTATATACGTGTGTAGCAACAGTAGCCTATCCATGGCGTCATTGCGAACAGAATACGCTTGTATTCACACCGCATGCGTAGACATCGTCTAATAGACTCGTCGTGGTGATTGGTTGATTGGTTAGGTACATATATGTAGTGTATGTGGTTGGTTGGTTGGTTGGTTACACATCTGCAGTGTATGTGGTGGTTGGCGGTTGGTTAGCAGCACAGTAATGTCATATATATGGTGGTGGTTGGTTCGGTGCACAGTAATGTCATATATGTGGTGGTCGTGGTGACGGCGGGTTGGGTGCCAGTAATGTCAAGTATGTGGTGGTGGTTGGTTGGGTGCACATATGTAATGTCATGTATGTGGTGGTGGTTGGTTGGGTCCACAGATGTAATGTATGTGGTGGTTCGTTAGGTCAACATATGTCGTGTATGTGGTGGTTGGTGGTTGGTTAGGTGGACAGATGTAGTATATCTGTTGGTGGTTGATTAGGTGCACACTCAGATGTAGCGTATGTGTTGGTGATTGGTTAGGTAACTTAGGTGCACGCAATTATGTAGTATATGGGGTGATTGGTTAGATGCATATATGTAGTGTATGTGTCGGTGGTGGTTGGTTGTGCACAGATGTAGTATATGTGATGAAGAATCCTTTTCATTTGCGCAAGCTTGTGTTATAATAATTCAGTTTGTCTTCTAAAAAGTGTTACACTTGTTCATTTCTTTATCTATTCGCAGTATATAACGATTTATTTGCGGATGTATCGATTCATTCACGGATATATCGATTAGTCCACCGATATATCGATTAGTCCACGGATATATCGATTAATCCACGGATATATCGATTAATTCGCGGTTATATCGATTTTTTTACCGATATAACGATTAATCCACAGATATATCGATTAATTCGAGGATATATTGATTAATTTACGGATATAACGATTAATCCACGGGTATATCTATTAATTCGCGGATATATCGATTAATTCAAGGAGATATCGATTAATTGACGGATATATCCATTAATCCGCGGATATATCGATTAATTCACTGATATTTCAATTAATTTACTGATATGTCGACAACATTGTGTTTCTAAAAGTTTTATAAACTTAGATTTAATAGTGAGAAACAAGACACCATAATTTAAAGGGAATATTATTTTTTTATTTAGCTGACTTTAGATTTATGACACATATATAATTTATATATCAGACAGAATATACACATTTGTACATAACATTAAAAATACAGACACAATGAGTGGATTTCACGGAAATATAAATTGTACTCTATGGAATAGAACAGTCAACATTAGTATAGAAATTGCGTATAAAATGTTCGCAGTACACATGCACAATATAATGAGTAAAATAATACCATGTGGAATGTTGTACGTGCACACTAATATCGAAATCTGCTATAGCACAGATAGGCATACAATAACATATAATATTTAAGAAGATTGTTTCATTTTAGTAGAATTCAGTAGTATTTTAGCAGCATTATTTTAGCATATAATTCTGCTGTGTATTTATATTTTGACTAGCACATAGTTACATCAGGAATATCGCTAACAAATTAGGGGTAATATTTCGTTTAGTGGAATGGTATGTGATATACCTGGACACGTACGATAATATGATTCAGTGCTTTATGGCGACTTATCGAACATCTTGGTTGCGATATTTTTTACAGTACAATGTTTAAAATAAGGTACCGTACTTTAATTTCACTACAGACAATTGTATTTCTAAAAAACATAATATATGATTAGCTAATATTGAAATTTAAACAATACTAGCCGAGTAGCATAAGTAGTTAAGCTGACGTGAAACTCTAGAAACACAAGCATTACAATATAACAACGAACAAATTTAAGTAGCAGTATAACAAAAAGGCAACAAATAAAAAAATAAAGGTAAAGTAAAATGGAATGTTCGATATCATCTTTCCAAGGGAATGTACAAAGGGAATGGAGAAAAGCGTTAGCAACAATAATGTACTACCTTGCCAAGACTTGGCAAGTACATTGGGCTAATATCCAAAGCAGTAGCACAATGAACAGCATTTGAGGTCTCAAACTGTGAACTTGTCGCGTTTACCATTATGACAATGTCACAATACGTTACGTCATCATAATTATGGGTTAGAGAGGAAATATTCGCATGCATGGGGTAGGCTCACAAAGCTTGACATACTAACAAAGAACGACTGCTGTTCGACAGTTCAAACGTTCAACACAAGAGTACCTAGTGTAGTAATTACAATTTAACAACGAACTATTTATACACCTGTCCATTTTGGACGTTACAAAATGCAAAACAGATCATTTCAATAAATTAAATCGTGACATATTATATAAAAACATGTACATCAACCAAGTAGGTTGACTAACATCGCACAACTAACTTACATAAACATAATGTGCATTCTTAAAAATCATGGTAAATTCACTGGTAGTATACTCGTATATTTAATATATTTTACTAAAATTCTCCAATTCAACGATATTAATATTAATTATACATCAATATTAATGAAATAAATAGTTCTACAACAGAGCGTGAAACTTTGACATCTTGTTACAACGTTTGGTGGAAAAGGAGTTCCAAATGTAATATTTAGTTAGCACGGAAGACTACACAGCATATAGCGTAGTGGCGTGGTGCGCTCGGGGAAGGTTGTATACATGCGCGGGATAAAGGAGAACTTTAAGGGGAAGCTCCGGAAACTCTCGTTTAAATACAACGTTTG
Organism: Wirenia argentea; assembly: GCA_025802215.1. Lineage (NCBI taxonomy): Eukaryota > Metazoa > Mollusca > Solenogastres > Pholidoskepia > Gymnomeniidae > Wirenia > Wirenia argentea. Next base: position 5,528 of record WNLI01165328.1, on the reverse strand, counting down.
AATGACTTATAGTCGAAGGTTCTAACATATTTGTGGTTCAATCACTTAGGTAAAGTCTTCAATGTTACAGGGCGTGTTCTTATAATCATATTGTGATTGTGATACTTGATGGAAAGTCATCAACTTGATTCGCAATATTTGCAAAAATTTAATTTAGGATACGAGGCACCGACTTGGTACGTTATCAAATTAACTTATTGTCAAAATATAACCCACCCATGTTTTAATTTACTATAGAAGACTGTTTAACGACAATACGTATTGTACTGTATATGTATTTTTTAATTGACAAATTGCAATACCAATAATTTAGTAGCTAAAAGTATGGTCCTCTTAAAGTAACATTACTGTATACACTTATTTTGTTGTGATAGAAAATAATATATCTGGTCGTAAACTAATGCCAAAAGAGTTTTTAAGTTTACAATATTTGTTGCACATTTCAATAACAAAATTAATAAAAATTGTATCATAGGGGTGATATACGTAGTGGAGAAACAGTTTACTAAGAACAATTATGTAGATATAATCATTACGTAGGTAAAATCTTATAGTGGATTCCGCATTGATTTGACATTACTCCCTTTAACGTATTATGGAAACATGTAACATAAAATGTGCATTATCTACAATGTATAATAAACATAAATTTACCAAAAAAATAAAAACGATAAACAAAATTTAAATTGAAAACTAAATTAAACGAACAAAATTCGCCACTATAATGGAAATAAAACACCTAAAACTATAGTTTGATTTTCAAGACGTATGACACGTTTTTACAAAAGTAAATTGGATGTAGTACTTGGATGTACTACTACGTGCGTTATTTTCGTTTTCTAAAATATTGGTTCAATTGTTGATGTACAAAATTTTCTTAACATATTTGTTTATGATATCGTATGACCGTGTTAGTGTTGTGTTTACACTATTGTAATATTATGTTAAATGTTTCTAGGTTGAGTTGCCAAGTTATATCATTACATACATTCGAGGTTATAATATCGTATGTATTTCATGTCACGTTTTTGCCGCTTTTTCTCGCCCGATTCGCGTTGCAGAGTTTTTCTTGCAAAAGTAAAAACATCGATATAATACGCCGATACGAACGTTCGTCATAAGGAAACTTGAGAAGTCGAGAGAAAAAAGTGTGCTGCGCGTGATAATTGGTGTAAGAATCGATGTCGGTCGATTGTCGAAGACATGCCAACATCGACTGACACGGGGCGGTGCCCGCGATGCCCGGGAAAGGTCGATAGCAGGGCTATACCTACAGGCTTGGTCGGTCGATGGAGGTACCTCGGTAGCCAAGTGACGATGTTAGGTGATGTTGGGTGATATATCTCAGCACCTGGGTGAACTAGATCGATGGAGCTCAGTAGGTTGTAAGAGGAGAGCATCGCGAACATTTGAGACAAAAATTGCCATGATTAGTCGATTTTTCGCCGAGAAATCACGCGCTCAATATGCGAGGTGTTTAAGGCACGGCTTTTTGATAAAGGTTTCACGGGTCATGTAATATAGCGGATGGTGCGGTGGATTCAGCGAAAAAAGGCGATACGGCTGATATATTATGCGCTGTCTCTAAGTGGCTGGTATTGTGATAGTTTAATTATGTAAAAATATATATATTATGTTTCTTACTATAACGATTGTTAGATTATATTAAAAACGTTCCCATTGTCGTAATGCCATGGATATGGATGTTTCTCCCTAATTGTCCGTATCAAGTTTTTTGTACAAGAGGAATTGTTGATTTTTCCAATTATCTCAAAAAGAACACTGTTTCTTATGTTCACTTAGCGAAAAACAATCGCGTAGACATGCATTCCGACACATTTATGTGAAGAATTTCATTATAAAAACTAAAACGATGTATGCAATTACATATGATTAGAAACAACATATACAAAACGTCTTAAATACACTAAATTAACAAACAAAATATTTGAATACGCAAATATGGAACGTACCTCAGCCAAATTGTACTTTTTAAGGCAATTCTCAAAATAAACATGGTAAAATATGTACTAAAACGCTGTTTGTACGCAAGTCACAAGGTAAAATAATTTAAAATTAAATTGTAAACACGTTCTATGTTGTCTCTTAGATCCTACATAGTATTTAGTACTGACTGTTTTTACCTCAAAATCTCATATCCTACTCGTATCTTTAAATAAATTTACGCATCCTTTTAATAAAATTTGACATATTTACGTATATGGACAAACACATGTTTTTTATGAATAACTAAAATAAAATATCATGATGCAAACTAAAATGTTACAATTAAGTGTCACAGCTACTCGTATTATAACGTTGGTGTTTTTCATTGTGCCACATTTTACACTATATTGATAATTAATTAGGCATATTGAAATTCTTAACTAAATATATATCATACCGCAAGTAAAAAATACATTGCAGGATTTTTGTACATAGCCTACTATTTTCATTATTTTATGTCTTATCGTATCATCATTTACGTTTTATGTTATACTTCCATAACGTAGTCACTAACAATGTAATACATCTATAAAAAAAATTGTCAGTAATTTAAGATAATAACAGTAACACTTGATATTTCTTCTTCCATGTCATATAATATTTACATTCCATAATACAATACTAATATTGTAAGTCATTTTCCACCCTTATTTTCATACAGTCATATTTTCTGAATTAACTTCTACATTTACATAAACGATGTACGTGATACCTTTCAGAGTAATCTTCGTTGTACAACAATGTTGTGTTTATAGACATAGTAATTATTGGACTCGTATTTCTTAATTATACACAATTACTCTGGTTATTTAAATGTAATACTGTCAAATATAGCACGTAGTAAGTAAATACGTAACAAATTTGTACATTTTAAAATTCACCATTGCATTGAATTAATGCAATGATTCCATATTATACATAAGACTTGAACATAATTATATGCACATTACTGTATTTGATATAAGCACTTAATATATGTTGTCGACAGTTACATATATAATTATAACACATCCACACAAATAACAAAATTGTCATATTTTTATCGTCAATACAAAACATGACTGTTAATATATTTTACACAATTTATTAGTATTTCTTTGGTTTTTGCTGAAGAAATATCCGCATATTTCGTTAGTTTTTTTTACTCGCACACATTTGAGTGGTGAAAGCAACAACCTGATATGGTATATCTCTAGAACATGTAATATGTCAGATTGTTGCCTACAACCCCTCATTTATTAAAATTAGCAATTTGACAAAAACAATATATACACATAAACTCTACTGACAATACTCTTATAGTGTCATGGATTTAACATTATAAATAACTTACTATCTACAGTGACTATATACAATTTTAGAATAATAATGATGAGACAAATGCTATCACGTAATTCGTAATTATATAAATATACACATAAGAAGCAACGTATATATAGGGAAGCTTCTGCAAATTTGAAATTCTAGAACTGGTGTTCTTTATTTCTTTCCGAAGATGGGAAAGAAATAAGAAAATAATGATACCACTATCGGTGAACAGGTATCCAGGGAATCCATATGCTATAGTGTGCATCCCGATAAAAGAAACAAGGAAATTCCGACCACGATCGGTAAAAATATAAATGAGGAATCCACATCGTACGCATCTCGACAAAATGTCATGGTATTGGGGCCTATACGCATTTTTTACTTTACAGTTGTATTCGTACGATTGAGACTTTTACCTGGTAAACTGTATGACCGTCTTCGTTGTAGCTATTTATATAGCAGTACGTGATATAGTTTATTTTAAAGATAAACTTACTGTAAGTGTCAGAGATGATTGCTTCCCTAAATTTCTTGCATTTCTAGACACACTACAGAATACTTGCGTTGATCGTGATAGCACTTGTCTCATCGCGTATATGTACTATGAGTATAATCTATATATGATTGAGTTACGTTAAGATACCCTGCTGATTGAGTCCATTCTGGGTATACCAAGAATACTGACTCATAAACGGTGCGGGGTTGTTGACCATCTCATGCCATGTGGGACTGACAGATTGTGGGGGCATGAGATTCGGTGGTGTCTGACCGGGACTGTGTGGTTGGTGTGGTTGATGTGGTAGTTGTGTCATCTGTGGATGGTGGTGGTGGTTGTGGTGTGGGTGGTGGTGTGAGTACGACTCGTGATGGAGTTTCTGGTGGTGTTGTGGCGGCGGTTGTTGTTGCTGTTGCTGGTGGTGTGGCGGTTGACCGAGTTGCTGTTGCTGTTGTTGCGGTGTGGGTGTTTGAGGCGTGACGCTACCGTGGTGTAGGCTGAGGTTGGTTGGTTGTGGGGTGGGGGATGGACCGTTTGATTGGTTCTGTTGTTGGATGGATCCACCTTGGGTCTGCCCGGCGTGTGGAGGCGTGGCTGGTCCATTCTTCATGATCTTCTTGTACTTGGATCGTCGGTTCTGGAACCAGATCTTCACCTGAGGAATACATACGTTTAACATAAGATGAATTGTGTCATCTTTGTTTTAACCTATGGAAATGGGTTTGTCGTCCTTAAGTACGCCCGTACATGTTGCTATGCTCTATGTTCTGGGTAAACAAGACCAACATTCAACACAATATAACATTTCCTGCCATCTTTGTTGTAACTTTTACAAATGGGTTGTAGATCTGGATCTGTCAGGTATTCATGTAGCCACACCCTGTTACACATATGCTGTTCTTGATACATGCTGAAGACATCATCTGGCAGTTCCTATAATATGGTGATATTGATGACCGCATTCGCGTCATTCTTGAACCTGTGTCTCCCAGAAACGAGCTGAAAATGTGTGAAACAAGAAAAAAATTACGAGGGAGAGGGAGAGATAGAGCGAGGGAGAAGCTATATATTATATACGCGAGTTTGAACAGGCGAATAATTGTCTCGTGTGGTGAAAATGTAACTATATTTCTATATACGTATGTGTACACAGTATATAACTATCACCCTTAAAAGAAACTATTGATTGCAAATGTAAAAAGCGACCCATCAAACAATTATAATAATTATTCTATCTGTATCTGATATCGTAAGATCCACTTCTGATGATCTGTAGACATGTATGCATGACCAATTTTGAAATTATAGATAATGCATATATAATTTGGAAAATTGCTATATCTATTAGTATTAGATATCATAGGTCTCCAATCTCTACACTATTTTGGATTATGGTCTATAGTCTCTCTGAGATAATTTGGCATAATGTTCTTGTGCTCTGTGTAATGTTTTACCGATTGTTTTTGTATGCTCTGAGGAGATAATTTAAGGTAGCAGTAAGGTATTGGGACCACTTTCCAGGATATTATATATATACATTAACTTAGTGTACATATGAAAAGGCCATGTAGCGATATTTGACATTTCTGGAAAAAATTTGGAAATTATCCAAAATGGCCGCCAAAATGGCCGCCAAAAGTAAAAAAGTGTACATTTTTTGGTACAGTCGTTCTCATTATGTATCCAATCTATAAAAACGAAACTTACAGGTTTTGTT
>WNLI01165217.1:0-14571 GCA_025802215.1 Wirenia argentea | reverse complement strand
TTGAGCAGTGTTATCCTTTCGACTAGGTGCGAACTCACAACCAACTTCTCGTGTTGAAACTGCCACACCTCGCTCCCCACTGCAATCCATATTACCATGTCTGTCTTGTCCGTTATGTGTCAGTATTTGACATCCACTGACAGTAATGGGCGCATATGTTGAAATGTTACCCCTGCCTTTGGATTCTGTTTTCCCCACGATAACTCTCTGTCTGTTCCTGATTGCTTCCCCATTATCTTTCTTCTGATACTGGATAGAGACACAACTGTCCCTTTCTATCACATCTACCACGTTTTTTTTTCTCACAGATTCAGATTTTTCATTTTCTTCGTTCCTATGGTCATCGATACACAGTAGACTATCTTCCATCTCGCCGCGACTGTCATTTGTAATCGTGTATAGCTTCCTCCTATCACCATCTCCACACTTATTTTGAAAATTTCCCGCTTCATACTCCGTATGACTCAGTGACGTCGTATTATCTCTTCCCGTCTCAAATAGGAGCACATCATTAGTCATTAATCGACAAATTGATCCGCATTTTACCTGTACATCTACTCCCACCTTTTGTCTGCCAATTTTGTCTTCCGTTTTCTTAGTTAACAAATCACGTTTATCTTTATTACGATGTCCATCACAACGCATGGTGTATATTTTATGTTCCACGTCGTTCTCCTTCTCCGTAACGGTTTCAAGCTCTGCTGCCATGCACTCGCTCCACCTCTCCACATGTTCCCCAACACCACTATTCATTACATTTGTACCATCCATCATATTGGCCATTACTACATCACGACTTTTCACATCATATTTATTTATAAACTGATCTTCTTTCATATTCTTCTGTTCATCGCCAATTTTCGCTTTATTACCATGTTGTGTTATAATTTTCCCACTGTTTCCTTCCTCAGTAACATCGTTTAGTATTTTATCCACACTCTTCCCCATCTTCACATCATCACTGATGTCCAGCGCATTCTGAATTTCATCAAAATATATCTTCTCGTCACGTCCTATTTCCATGTTTGACGACATCTCTTTATCAATGTCCCAATTAGCACAATCACTTGAAAATCTCTCTCTGATTGGATTACGCCTCTCCCTCTTCGTCGGTTTATTTGTCATATTTTCTCGTGTTTCAGCAATGCCTTTCATTGCTGCCTACACATTGTATTGGTCCATTAATTGATCATGGTTTGTATGAAATATATGTTCCTTTTCCGGCTCACTGTCCACGCAATCGTATCTGCGTTGTGTCCCATGACCACTCTGACCCTCATAGGTACTACCGTCTCGCTCATCCGTTACTTGGACATGTGGCAGACTTGCGTCATCACTCTCTATCGTACCGCCGCTCATGACAGACTCGTCTCTGCTGGATTGTTCATAGTCTGTATGATGTCCATTTTTTCGAGTTACATCGGGTGTTGGTCCTCTACGCCAACTATCCAAATTGTGTAAATTCTTTGCCGGTTGCCAAAACGCAGAAACGTTATCACATTTCCGATTACCACCTACTGTACGTGTCTAACATGACTATCTTGGTATGAGTTGTTCTCAATGTGTGTATTTCTATGATTAACACTCCATCTCCCATTTCTCCCATAGCGTCGATTACCTGAGTCAATCTGGTACCGGTTATCATATCTGCCATCATTGAGTTTTCCGTTTTCCATTGTATGCGCGTATCGCATTGTATAAGATTGATTTCGTGGTGGAATCTCATCTCTCCTATTCCACTGACTGTCGAGACTGTTTCCTATTGACGATCGATTGTCGTTCATCCTACCCATCTTACAGTTTCTCGCGATATGACCGGTCTTCCTACAAGTATACCAGACTCGTGGTGTGTGCCATCGAGTGTTCGGTGTAGAGCTCTCGTACGTTTGAGTTGAACATTCCACAAGGTCAACGTTATCCTTACGTACCCCTTCACCTGTGTGCGCTCTGATATACCGGTCTGCCACCTCCGCCATGTCTTTTGCTGATCCACATTGATGTACTTTAATGAAGGCTTTCAGTTCATCAGTACATGATTTCATCATTCGCTCTCGCACTAGCAAGTCACATATCCCTTCAACCGTTAGTGGCATGCCGGCACCTTCCCACCAGCACATCAGCCACTTCCTTAGTCGCATCACGTACAGTCCACAGGTTTCCTTGTCCTTCAGTTCACTCGAGTCGAATTTATCTCTATAATCGTCTGCTGTGTAGCCATACCTCTCACACAAGGCTACTTTCAACTTGTCATAGTCCCACGATTCCTCGCGTGGTAGACGCTCCCACACAACTTGTGCCTCACCAAGTAGGTTTGGGAGCAGTACCCTTACCCACGACTCTCGTGGTACCTTGTCGATCTCCGCGTACATCTCAAACCGCCAGAGGTACGCATCTAAGGAGTCCACTTGGTCATCGAATTGAGGCATCTGATCGAGTATACTGTGTTGTATTCTTCCGGTTTCTTCCTTTCCTGTGTCAATTTCCAGTTTCACCTTCTCTTCCCCAACTGGCATCACCAATGCCTCCTCCACCGCCTCTCCACATATATTTGACTGGTTCATTCCCAGTGTCGGACTCGCCAAACTGTCACGCATAAGACCGATATCATGTATTACTTGCATTATATTTCACAATAATAAGGGCCTATACGTAACTATATTACAGTTCCCAATAATCACATGTAATATCTTATTCCACACATCAAATTCACACAACTAATTTACAGTTTGCAACTCATCTGATTCGTCTTTGAATATAAACACTATACTCGAGTAAAACTAAACTCACTAATATAACTGTTGCTAGGCCTACACCATAGCTATCGCCAATACCTGGCCCACGTACAGTCGTACACTTGACACTTCAACAACATTACATCAACCTCCCGCTCTCGGCCTAACTCCCCCAACCACACTGCCCCACCGTCTTTATGACATCACTGCACTACAGTTCGTTAAAGGCATAGACATATGTATGGGAATTTAGCCACAGTCCAGATCTAGGTATAGAATCTAGATATGTGACACGAGTGATGCTGCGAGTGATTCATGTGTGATGCTTTGTATGATGCTTTGAGTGATGCTTTGAGTGATGCTTTGACTGATGCTTTGAGTGATGCTTTGAGTAATGCTTTGAGTGATGCTTTGAGTGATGCTTTGAGTGATGCTTTGAGTGATGCTTTGAGTGATGATTTGAGTGATGCTTTGAGTGATGCTTTGAGTAATGCTTTGAGTGATGCTTTGAGTGATGCCTTGCGTGATGCTTTGCGTGATGCTTTGAGTGATGCTTTGAGTGATGCTTTGAGTGATGCTTTGAGTGATGCTTTGAGGGATTCTCTACAATACTCTAGTGTGTAATACAAAAACAAGTCATTATTTTCATGTTGTTATTTGCAGATATGACCATATCTGTTGCATAAAATTATTAATGTATTAAAAAACAATAACAAATAATTGAAATGAATATGTTTATTGACTAGCATCAATTAATAGCATCAATTATCATTCTATGTAACATTATTATATTTATAAACATTTTAATATAAAAATAATAAGAAATTACCACAAAATGAGTTTCCAGATCACAACCTAAATTAACTATATTGTAGGCAAATTCTAAAAACTAAACATCTTGTAAGCTTATGGTGACCACCTGTTGTCTTTGTCAGGGATACGATAAAGTCGCCAGAAATTTTAGCGAAATTTTGTTTTCATAAAAACAGGGATCACCAAATTTTTTAAATTAGCCATCTCGTCCTACTGACCCAGATTTCAGGTGAAATTGTGATATTTTCATGATACCTCGAAAAATCATATAAATATGTATGTGAGCAATGGACATAAAAACCAATTACAATGGCCAAAAGGTTAGTTTGAACTTCAACTAATGCAATAATTTATGTAAAGAGTAGAATTAGAATTTTAAGAAATTTGTAATGTGGGTTATATGAGCTTCAAACACTCAAAAATTGACTACCATAATTTATGCCCTCCCCTGCAGTCAGTAACTATGTAATGTCTATGTAAACAGTAATTTGAATAGTTTAGAACTTGAACTTTGCCTAGTATACAGTTAATTTAGGTCATGTAGAAACTACATGTGCTAGTAAAACAAAAACTAATAAAAGATAATAAAAAAAATCAATTTTTTAGATAATTATGCACAAAATAATTTCATGCTGGTCTATGTAAGAAATAAGAAGTAATACCTTACGTTTTAACCCTTTCACTGCCACATTAAATTCCATTTAATTCCATCTTATTCATTCAATGTTAGTCGAAGTTGGCAGTGAAAGGGTTAAATATTGGAATCATGAACACATGGATAACCTTGTTCAAATTTCTCAAAATTTTGATCATATATACCTATTCACGTTTAGACATATTGCCATATGGCAACTGTGGGTGGAGATTGGAGAGCCTGCATAAATCTCTTTTTCACAGGATTCGAACTCGCGACCTCTTGCTCAAGAAGCCCGTGCTCAAGCCACTAAAGAATGAGCCCACAATACATAGAAATGTCATAATGTAGAATAATTGGCTTATCATGCTTATGGTAGGCTATTCAAACGAGCAACGTAACGAATTACCATCTGTGCATACCTTTCTATTCACCATCATAAGTACTGGTAAGTATGGACATCGCAGAATTAACGTTTCTATAGATAAAGTCTCATTAACAGCGTAAGTGACGTAATGTAAGACAGCATAACGGCATGTCACGTTATAACGACCTTTATCGGAACATTATCTAAGATTATGACCTTTGCCAGAATATGCCAAAATATCATGCAAGTAATTATGACCTTTGTCTTCGCATGTAAGAGACGCGACATAAGCCTAGTGTCATGTGTTGGTGGTAAGCCATCATAGTGTACTTTTGGTCTTGCACCAAAAATAGTACCGTTGTAGTTTGACAACAATGTCCTCCACTAGTAAAGTGGTGTGCTTTTGGCCAAATAAGTAAGTGTATATGAGATGGAAATGTTTCAATTTGAAGCCTGGCATTAAAAGTCACTGTATCCATCGATTGTCATTACACACACACTCGCAATAAACTGTCATCCATTTATTCAGGGAGCTCAACCTCGGTGTTACGGATGAGCTAGGAACGGATCCTGGATTTGACCCCTAGGGCTCTCGTCCTTGAGGTCATCTGCGAACCATATATGTGGACTAGGGTCACCTGACTGTAAGGGATCTACCGAGCTGCAAAATCCATTCTATGGAGGAGACAGCAATGATATATACGCTGTATGTATAACGTCTATAAATAAATATGGATATAATTAAATCCCCGATTTGGTAACATGGTGAGCGAGCCATGGTCTATTGAGCCTCAATGAGAGCGTGCTCTAACCAGTTAATGATGAGGATGGTATTAGCCTTTAGTTATATCATTGCGATACATAATCTACCAGCTCATCTTTCCAGTAACTACTGAAAATTGTCAGTTTGTCGATAAAATGTCGTGTAATGGTTAACATTATGACATTTGTCCGCTCCCAGAATAGAATCTTACCGACATAACATAACAAAAGGTCATTAAGATGTCGATACAGGCATACAGCATACTCTGTGTTTAATAGTATGACCTTTAGGATAAAATCGAACAATTGACTCAGCATGATTGAGGTGTCAATACGATATACGTCATTCATTATTAATCTATGCCGTAATATAATAGGTGAATTAATGGGCATAAAACAGTGTGTCTCAGAAAAAGGGATTCACCAATGTCAACATTATTATGGTATCTACGGGTGTGAATTAAAAATATTCGCTCAGTATTATAATACGCCAAAAACTTTCTACTTGTATCATGATATATTATAGCTATGCTATCAGTTTAAAAAGGCCATTACTATTTTTTACTCTAAAATAAATTTGTTATGATTCAACTTTAATGTTTATTTATGGTGTACCATACTTGCCTCAATACTTCCTTCGGGAAGGGCCCCGCGTCTTACCCCTATGGAACCTATGATACAGGAACCTATGGAGCAGGGATAAGGGACGTTAATGACGATATATATGGTGTACCATAGGCCTATGGACATTTCTGGACAGCTTATCAATCACGCATATATTCACTTACATTAATTTTTGTGGATTATATATTCAATATTCTTATAATATGCCCAATTTTTTATTTCGGAGATCTTGCATTTTCCCTTAATAATGTATATTCGCCGTTCACCATTGACCATTATGCTAACAACTGTGAGCTGATTTCGTTATTTTTGATTCACTGTCAGACTGTAGCCATAAAGGTTATTGACTTTGTAAGCTGTGTTTACGGTATAATTACTATGTGCGTCATACTCGTACAAACTGACATGGCAACATTCCCGTAATCAATGAAGTTAGGTGTCATGTCATAATAATACATGCACACCATTAAGTTTATGGCCTTGCTCAGGATAATATGAAATATGCGATGCCTACCAAGTGAGCTCGCCTTGACCAGAAATCACAATACGTGACCCCTGGTCAATTGACTGGAGTTTTTAGTGTTCGCTTCTTCCTGATGTCCGTTACAACCTTACCAGACTGTAACCTATATCCGTCACTTCCTAGTTTTAGTAAAGATGTACCAGAAAATACATTCTTAGTTGTCTCCCTTAGCGTCACTTCTTTTTATTACGTTCAAGTAAATTTTACGTTTGAGGGCGCAAAATCTCAAATTCGCCATTTCCTGTTTCAGTATGGCCATAAATTCCCCTGTTTCAGTTTCAGTTATTTTCGATCGTTGTCGTAGTATGCCAGGATACTACATCCATCAATAATTACAGGTATTTAGCCTATCTGCTCGCTGACATGCGTCTCGAGCTCGATATTATACAGAATTATTATGACATTATCAGGATATCTGGCAGATTCACGGTACGTCTTGTGCGAAACACTCATTAGAGATTGTTTACTGGAATCATAGAATATTGTTACATTGCCGATCGATTTAATTGTGGTATAAGCTTAGAGAACAATGGTTGTTTTTGTACCGCAAACACTAATCTTTCAAATGTCTCTACGGTAATAGTCGGATATTTGAACATTTTGGCTTTTTGTTCATTTTTAAAATAGCTTTTTGAGCTTTTCCTCACACTCTTAGTGTCACCCTGTTAACCTCATACAGTCCAGCTGACTTCTTTCAATTGTTAAAATTTATCTTTAGTAGGAATAACAGAATTATGAGAATAAGTGTACTTTCTACTGAGCTATCTTGTTGAGAAGATACATGAAAGATGAATAACAAGATAGTAAAATGGTTTACAGGGATTACGTTCCCATCCTTCCATATATGTAAATCCATGCAAATCACCAAATTAATGTACCTTTCTTCATTATGTAATTTTAAAAATTAAAATTTTTTTAAACAATTGTAAAAATTGTATCTTTTAAATGATAAATACATTTTTATAGTTTGTTTTAAATTTTCTAATTCCAAGAAGTGAAAACAATATTTAAATAAGGAGAATGAGTATTTTTGTACTCACCAGTCACCGACTCACCATGCATACTATGGAGAATCGGTACGTTTGTACTGGCTATAATACGAAATTAGTGGTGCACCAAGAATGAGTATTGACACCAGTCAGACTTATATGTTTAATGTAGCATGCCAAATCGATGCCATAAACGAAACAGTGAGTAATGATTAATAATAAATAAAGATAATATATTGCGTATGACTAGAATAATCAATAAAGATAATCAAAGATAACATAATGCGCATAATCAATAATTATGACTAGAATAACACAGCATGTAATAAAATGGCATAATAAAATGTAAGTATACACATTATGGAATGAACAAGTGATATGTATATACAATTTCTAATAATATATACAACAACCGGTATGTGTCTACATCATGATAACAATTATATATTACATAATGTTTGTGATTTTGGTAATGGTCAAGTTTGGATTTTTGTTCGTTTCATGTATGTATAAATATTAGCCAGAGTATAAATATAGTTATGAATAAAAAATTTGAAAAACACGATGGCATTGTTTTTACATTTATAAATCATGGAATCAGGGATACAGGCAAAAATAATTTATAGTTTGTTGAATTAAAAAATAGGTTTTTGGTCAAGAAATATAATTAAAATAAATATGAGAATAATAATTCAGAGTGAATGTGTCAAGAAAGACTTGTATTGTACGTTTAGTTAAGTTTATCTAAAATGTATTGTTTTTCAGACATTTGTAAGATATGAAAGTTAACAATGTAACATTGAATATTTCATATTCATGGCATTATTAGTCATTTAGCACTCAAAGTTTTTATAATCTAAATAGGCTATAGTGGTACATCAGCATTCATGATATAAATATATAAATTTACAGACATGTTGGAGGCGGATTTAACAAACCTCGCCACAAAATGGCATATTTGATTCATGTGCATTCTGAGCATAGTTTGAAACCTTGGTTGATGTTATTTGTACACACATTGGCCCTAGGAATTAATGTGCTGTTAAAATGTGGTGTTTTACTTTACACTTTCTTCTGTCCGGCTAATAATTGTTGGGCAGTAAATGGATATAATTATAAGAGCATCACATGTCAAGTTTGGTCATAAAGTGTTTGCATTGTTCTGTTGAACAACTTAACGTGGTAGTATACCTTCATAATATAGTTTGTCGATAGTGCTCAACTGACATAGAAAAATAAGCCCATTTATTAAACACAACATGTATCTTCTGTGTACATAGTATTTTACTCAAAATGTATTTTACAATACGTATATGAGAAATAAAATTAAATGAAATATATTGCAATTTCAAAGACATCGTTTAGCATTCAGACGCATCGTTTAGCGTGTTGCGTGTAGGCCTAGTGATATAATAGCGCAACCATTAATGTCATCATGCTTATTTGCCTGTACAAGTTGAGGGTTATCGACATGCAAACTATACTATGAAGGTACAGTACCACTGTACAGTAAACTTTCAGTATACCTTTAGGCTTTAGAATCAATTTAGATGACATGAATGGTATGATTTATGTTATCTTTGGTTTTATGCAGCTAAAGGTGATAACCCTGTCCACCTTCGCTCTTTTGATTTACCACAGTGCTGCTTGTGACTTTGAAGCTATGTACTGTACGTTCATACTTGAAGATTTGATCTGAAGCAGAGCATTATCCAGGTACTGTTCTATGAAGCTCATGTTTCTAAATTGCACATCTATATTCTATAGCATTCAGGTAGCCTCCTCTTCAGGAAGATTAATCGTGGGTATTTCTATTTCATGAATGGTTTCGTGTGACGTGACTTCCTGTAGCGAAGGATGCGGTCGAGAGTATAACGTTGTTTCATCTAATTCAAACTCTTCTTCTATACTATCCTGAGGAGATAAGCGTCTCGAACTAGCACTACTTTCGCTCGCGCTGCGTTTTTCCGGCGCTAACCGATCCGCTCGGCGACAGTTCGGCGAAGCTCTACGTTGAGATCCACTTGGAACAATGTTTGTCTTTGTGTCCGTTACGGGGTAAGTATCAATGCGCATGAAATCGTTGAACAGTTTACTCGTCTTTTCGTCCATGCTATAATCTCTTTGTAACGATCTAGTTCTCGGCGATTTATGAACGCCGTGAGATCGGAAGAAACGAGAAAATACTGAAAATTTACTGGCAACTGTACTATCCTCAATATCCTCTTTGTCATTGTCTTCGGAACCTTCTCGAGGTAGGAATTCTTCAGGTTCTTTGATGCTTTCATAGAGTTGAAGAGCGTGTGGTTCGCGGCGGTATTCCCTACGACGTTTCGATGCTGTTTTCCCACTTCGTTCGATGTGAGAATGGCGTCGAGTTTTACGAACGACTTGTTTCGGCGATGCCTCAACCGGACGTTCGTATTCGTAACTTTCGACATCGAGCGAAAAACTCAACTTTTTAGCGGATGTTTCGGGAACTGGTGGATTTTCCATAGATTTGTAGCCAGAATCACCACGCATTTGTTTGAGTCTGCTATCAGTTGTGCTGTCTGTGTTATCGGTGGAATCAAACGACGTCGTACATCCGTGGCGACTCGTAGCGTCTGATACTTCACCGTCGCCATCCGTTTCAACCGTCTCAAACGAGTCAAAACTTGTATCCGCACTATTACCGCGTGATGGTAATTTACGTTTATATATTGATCGTAATTTTGGCTGTCTACTGGCACTCGCATCACCGCTCGGTATAAGTGGACTCGCTTCGCTTGTGTCTGTTTTCAAACTAGCGTCAATTTCGGAAGGCGAGGGTTGAGCATCGAGTTGGCTAGAAGTAGAACAACAGTTTCCGTCACCAGTACATTGTGGCGCTTTTTCCACATCGTCTGTTTTCGGGACATCACATATTGCAGGTGGATCTGCACATTCATCGGGCGATGGTTCAGGAGACGTCGTGTCCTGTAACCGTATTGTATCACTACATTCTTCCTCCTCTTCAAACGTCGCTCGTAACTTCCAAATATCACGATATTTTGTGGCGCTCAAAAGCGGAGGAGGAACCTCTTCACGGCTATCTGAAGTGTCTGGTTCATAAAACTCAAAATGCTCATCCAACTGTTCTATACTTCCGGGGTCATTATAACGCACACACGCTTTAACCGAATCAACAGCACTGTCTTCGTTTAACCCAAAATCCACGGTATAAAAAGGACCGCTATTAAATTCCGTTATCCGTAACGTATCATATATACCAGCATCGTCGTAACTGAAATATTTCCTCGTTTCTGTTAATCTCGGTGCTCGTGAAATTTGTACGATATCGGCACTTTTGGAGTGACAAGCTTTCTTATGTTTGCCTACATGAGGGGCTCTTTGTGTCGGTGTTGGTGCCGAAGTTTTTCGTACAAGCGCTCGATGAGTATTTCGGCATTCGTCTGCCGATGACTTTCTAACTTTTGGTTGGTCGTACACCTCAACCAATATCTGTTTTTGGTTCACTGGTGCTGACTCTGACGATGAACCTGACGACCGTTGTTCAGCGAGCGACGCGACTAACGCCTTTACGAGTTCATCCTCTGAACCGCCCGACCAGTCGCCAGCGACCGGTACCTCTGGCGTTGTTCCGTGTGCTCCAAGTAGTTCATGTAACGGACTGTCTGGTAGTGTATGGTAAACGTCTGCAGCTGTGTGGTCCTCGGTCTTGTACTGTTCAGGTAGCCTGAAAAATATGTGTACAATTTTACGAACTATCATACTGTATTGTACATCTGCAGAATCACCAAGTTTAAACTTTGACTCATAAATGTAGATAAAGTTGCTGAAACTGTTAAAAAGTCTTTTTTGCTGGGTACAGGTACATGACGCGATGACGGCACTCAGGGACTAATCGAACTAGATGATGCCACAGTTCCCTGGCTGCACAATGTTGACCTCCCCGTATAACAGTACAGTGTTGGCAATTCGTAACAAATCTACCTTGATTTCAAATGTCCGACGACGACGCGATGATGGATGTATAATAAGATACCATGCTTCTTCACGCAGTGTATTCGGAAATTGAAAATCATGTATAATTGAATAATATGCGTTATTACTATATCTCTTAACAAAATAATATTTAAACTTTCATAGTGTCATTCTGTACTGTGTCGTGTAACAGATATATAGCATCAATTGGTGAGATCAGGACTGGAGCACTGGGGGCTCTCGCCCTCGAGCCATCCTCGAACCACATGGGTGGGCGTGATTAGATCCCCATCTACAGATCTGCGGAATCCTTCATAGGGCAACTTGGCCGGCCAATGTCCTATGAGGCCAGTGCAGCTCGCGCATATGTGAATGATGATGGTAATAACTAATTAGTGGAAACTAGTTACTGATGCCAGCTCATCACGGAATATCTACCATACCCACCTATTACATATGTCATATTCTAATTACTTTGTCGTGATCATGTAACAACATGTTTACCGTACATGGACGTTCCAAAGTTGTTATCTCTAAAGGTTAATTGGTAACTGTCGAGCCAATATGACATTTGGAATCCCCATAGAGTAAAGGTGACCATATTTCATGTGGTGCCGCTACCCAGACTATACCCGACTATGCCCATTTCTCATGTACAAAAGCACAGACAAGTTATTTTCAGAGCGATATTTCTGACCAAATATAGAACATCAGAGTGATGTGACCTCAGGCTTGATCTATCAATATTGTAGGCTATATACTCATTCAAATAAAAATCCACCCTACTCTAAATTATGGATATACTGTATTAATGAAATATGAAATAGCAGCATGATTCGAAAATCTGATTTGATAATCAGAATTCATGAATTAGCCTGTTAACCTTTAACAACAATGTCAGAACGAGCAATGAATCGGCATCAATTGGCCTTAATTATGCTATTGTTTGACATTAGACTGTGATTGATAATGTGATATTTAGTGAATGTTACGTTAATTGTGTTTGATAATATGTAAACAAAAGTTTGGAAAATCAAATCATATTTAAAAACATTCACTCTTTTAAAAGATCATTTTGTGACCAACAAAAACAAAAAATCTTTATTTACATACCAAAAATTGGAATACACTTCCACAATTTTGTCGAATTACGCTACTCAGACGTACCTGTCACAGGTGTTAAACTCGTCATTAGCAGGTGAGTCGGAGGATGATGTAGAGATATGTTGGTGTTTTGGTTCGTTTTTTATCCAGGGACAAACGATATCATCTTCTATTGTCATCGATGTCGATGGTAGACCAACTGTTGAGTGTAACACAGATATATTACACAAATGTAAAAATAAAATAATGAAAGTACAACATAGCCATTAGGTGGTTACATGTGACGCCTTGCCTGAGAATACAACAGAGAATACATGCCATGATGCCAGACAAGGTACAATTTTTGGTCCTGACGCAGGAATCGATTTTGGGGCCAGAGACATCTCTCGCACTAGAATCCAAAGCGCTACAGTTGCGCCATACTGGTGTAGTGGTTAATAGGCCACCCAGTCTGTTAATCAAAACGATTCAACAGGCCTTGCTCTTTGCAAGCTTTGGCTGCGGGTTCATGCCTCGGCTGCTCCCATTCAAAAACAGGGTTTTTTATGAGCTTACAAATAAGCATTTGTGACATTTGTATAATGGCAACATGGACTTCCCTGAATTTGCAGTATACAGTATATTCACACAAATTATACAGTCGGCAACGCCATGGATGAGAATATACAAACTTCTGAAAACTACTAACTAATAGACGCTCTCTCCGACATAGCCATATGCTGTTAGTTTGCATTGCCTACAGTATAGATTTAATGTACTGACAGAGTAGTCCTACAGAGAGTACAGTCTCGGCAGTCGGCACTGTCAGTAGTAATGTCCATTATTGTACCACAGTTTATTTGCACAGACTAATAATAAATATAGCACTGACGATACTGACTACAAATGCGATGCAATAATCTGCTATGTTCAGCTACCTTTAATCAGCTACCAGTAATCAGCTACATATAATCGCAGCTTGATATATTGAGGCTGGAAGTAAACAAGATTAGGCTATATGTTCTGTGGTACATATTGTGCTAAAAAACGTACAGTGTGTGATTTATATACTGCTTATGACTATTAGTGCACACAAACCCAATTCTGTCTCAAAAACAGTACGGAAACTCAGTCATTTCTCTAGAGTCAAATTCCGGTATTACTTCAGAAATAGTCATTAGTATACCAATTTACAGGTGACTGAACTGAGATTCTGATTAATTGGCTATTACCAATGTGCCACATCACTCACATGACCATGTGCAATGTGTCGGATCGGCACTGCGTCATTGCTTGAACCATTGAGTCAGAGATTGCTATTTTGATGCGCATGCGGGCCATGCCTATGTCGGTGTCTCTATCCGCTGATTTCATTTGATGTGTAAAGCGTCACATTTCTACACCACACTTTTGGATCTCTCAATATGCAGCAAATGTCAGTTTACAGTACATGTCTGTGCTAGAGAGAAGGCGCTGCTATACGCGCCACCGTGCTCTTTACAAAATTGTAACCAACCAATGTTTGCTCCTTCTAAGGAGAATATGGACAATCAGTATTCGGTACCCACTCCTACAACTGATTCATGATGCATGAATTGCCTTGCCTAAGAACACCACGGAGAACACATATATGCCGAACAAGGTACAATTTTTTTGTCCTACTCAACTATGATTCAACGCGCTATACTGTACAGTAACAGCAACCACTTAATTTTGCATTAGCCTAATAATTGATTTTTCATTTATCCTATAATAGCAGGGTTGTAGAGTCTGACCTGTAGAGCCATCTACCACGATATTTGACCTCTTTTTGCTGTAACCACATGTATGTAAGTGCCTTATATGCCACCTTCAGGGTTGTTAAAAAACATGTTTTTAATGAAAAAAACAAAAAACTTGTTTTAAACATGTTTTTTTTGTTTTAAACGTTTTTTTTAGGTAAATGTATAAGCTTAATATTGGATCTCAAAATTATTAAATATTCAATATAGAGTACTCAAGTCATACGTCATTTCCATGGTTACTGGTTCTAAACAAACCAAGCCACTCGTCATAATTTACATAGCTTGGGGACATCT
>WNLI01165106.1:0-14582 GCA_025802215.1 Wirenia argentea | reverse complement strand
ATTCATTAGCATTCATTAGCATTCATTAGCATTCATTAGCATTCATTAGCATTCATTAGCATTCATTAGCATTCATTGGCATTCGTTAGCATTCATTGGCATTCGTTAGCATTCGCTATTGGAAGTGGAACCAAGAGGAACCAAGTCGAACCTAGTGGAACGTAGTGGAACCAGTCTACTCATAAATATTTTGACCCAAAATAGTGCCCTGTGGAATGCCACTAAAGCCATGTGTTTTGTATGGAAAACCATGTTCTCGTAAATAGTTGGACCCAAAATAGTACATTGTCGAATGCCACTAAAGTCATGTGTTTTGTATGGAAAATCATGTTCTGGTAAATAGTTGGACCCAAAATGGTGCCCTGTGGAATGCCACTAAAGCCATGTGTTTTGTATGGAAAACCATGTCCTCTGGCGTCAATGATAAACTGAGGCGCGGAGGATCAGTGGGAGCGTTGTCGGTGGTTAGGGTTTTTTCAGTCTTCGCGACTTTTTCCCCTCGCCAAGGCAATGTTCTTCACTGATTTCTCCTAGACTTGGGATTTTTTAATCCTTCGAGTCCTCGGCTTTAATGGTCGAGTTATTTGAGGCATGGTGATTCGCAAACCTTGACCACTTGTTTGGTCCGATGCGACTCACCCGGTGCGTAAATTAGCTATGCTAGGTACACGCATCATAAAAAAATGTGTTCCACGCTACTGTGAAAGCGGTAGATCGTCAAGCGTTGTGCTGGCCGCGCCCCAGCCCCGTGGACCTTACAAGATACAACTATTTAAGAGCACCCTCATTAGAAATGTAGCCTACAATGCATTGCACTAGCAAGCCGAGGGATATTCCTTCCCGGCCAACCTCGGTGTTGGAAATCTCCAAAAATAAACAGTAATAATTATTGGCAGAAAAGTAGGCTACTGCCGTGTTCTGACTAGTAATTTACAACAGTAGGCCTACTCAGTACTCAGCGAACATCGGACAGTCCAGAATATTTTAGGCCTACAGGTGTATATAGTGTATAGCCTAGTTATTGGATTTTTTGTAATAGGCTATAGTTGCCCAAAACTCGTAAGGCGGGTGAGGGATAATACATTTGAATTTGACATAATTGAAACACAAAAGGGCATAGCTAAAATACCAAAACAAGTGTAGGCTATTTAAAAGTATATATGCCGCTTTTAAGGGCCTTTTATTATGAAACAAAATGAAAATAACAAGCTCATCAATGACAGTCTACTTTGTCTGACCGTCTGTGAAGTTGTGAACCAGTCAATGACCATGGTGATTGGTGAGTAAAAGTTAATCTCGCCGCAATGGTCACAATAATAATAGCCTAATAGCTTTGTGGCATGTGACCAGTTCGCATGCAGATGGACCCCCCCCCCCAGTCCTATAGGGCCTATTCAATTTCAGTCTATTGTCGGCCGAGATGACAGAGCTCCATTCATATTATTGCTGTGATATGATCTTTTATTCACCAATCACTATGTCCATTGTGGCATGCATTGTCCATTGTTCGCAACTTCTCAGACGGTCACGCTCACAAGTTGTCAGTCTGTTTGAGATGAGTGGGCTAGCTACGATCTTTTCACTCACTAAGTGAAGTCACAATCTTTGACTTTTTGAGTGATCATTCAGAAGATAGTATCTTTTATTCACCATTCACCAATCAGTAACCGAGTGAGATGACTCCGTCGGCGGCAATCACCGCGAACCTCATTCAGTGTCAAATCCAGCCAATCGGTCATTCTAACTACTTCCACGCGTCGGGCAATTCAGCGATACTGTAAGCCTATTTGGCTCAGGCCGATACTCCTATGTACACGGTATTTATTATTGCATGCAACTCAAAGATGGAAGACCATGCCGAAGCTATATTTGGCTGTGTTTGGATTTATAATGATTAACAATGAACCCACAAAATATTAATTATTATGCCCTATCTACCGCTTTAAAAACGCAAGTGACCACTGGCACTTACCCCTGCGACAACTTACCCCGCTCTCTCCTACTCCTATTTACAGTTACACAACTGGCAGTTATTAGACTGCCCGGTATTTTGACCTACTTCCACCATTAGTGCATGGACGTCAACGATGGAAGATGACATCGTACATTGTATGGTACGTGAACCTTAGTGAAACTCGGCAGCCTGTATCGATAAATTACCGGGTATGTACGCTAATTTTATGTTAGTTATGTAATGATTGAAGTAGTGTACTTGCTCTAAATTGTATTGTTGCCAAAAGTAAGTAGTTTATTAACTTTATTTCGTTTGGATTTATAATGATACCAGACAAAAAATCATGGTTTCGCTTTTGGCTGCCCCCGACTTGCTGGCTCCGGTCATGCGCAGTGGCGACTTATGTAAAACGCGGAAGTAGGTCAAAATACCGTCTTATAGGCCTACCAAATTTGACTTACTGTATTCTGGCATCCTAGCATACATATCTATTTTAATCTACATTGTGTATTCTGTTGACCTTTTAGAATTTTAAACATTGTGTTTGCTGCAAGTGTTTTGTGAGCGCTTTAAAACAAACAAATACAATCCTACGCATAGTTTGTGAACGAACCAAAATAGTCCGAGTAAAATATGGTCATACAGTATGTATGCGATCTGTATGCAGTCTGTCGGTCTTTTCACTCTTTTGTCGACATTTCGGCTTAAAGTATTACTGTACATATTTCAGTAAAGTACCAATTTAAACAAACAATGGAAAAAGTTTGGTATTTGTGATCTTTGTTTGTGTGTCGCAAACAGATGCTATAACAGAAATAGTCAGTACTCAATCTTTCTCGGTGAAAAAAAAACAATGTTTGATGTTTGCTCGTAATAACCTTTGGGTAAATTTTTGTTTCGAGGATATAATACGGTAATACGTTCACCGTGGTAGTAAGGACCCGGCTTGGAAATAAGTCATACCAAGCCACTACTCACAATTTGCATAGCTTGGGTACAGCTGAGCTGACCAATCCACGCTGACGATACAAAACACATTTTCATTGAAAACTTGTGTAGAACCAGTTACCATGGCAATGTCGTCATCACTTTACCACTCCTTGATTGCCAAAGACTTATAGTATACGTCATGAGTAGATGCAATTAATTATCCTGGCACTCAAAGAGTTAAGATCATATACAAAGATCATACACTAGGATCATTTACTAAAATCCAACAAACGGTTGGATATGACATATGACAGAAATAGCCCTTATAATATCCTCTCTTGGTCCGATAGTTACAATGATCCACCGGGGCCTAATGTACAAAATGGTAGCTGCTGGTCAATACCCATTATCCCCACTTTGTGGGCAAAATAACTAAATAAGGTTACGCAAATGTTCAATCGCAACATCGCAATACTATTATTGCTCAGCGTTTATAGCTTAGGTATTTTGTGTTGATTGTTGAATGTCTCGCCTTATTGGCACTATGATGGATTCAATGACTCGGTGACAGTACACTGACACTGACAAAAAGGATTTCACAATTTTTCCACCTAAAGTTGTGTTTACACCACTCTTATCTAGATAATTCTTTGGCAGCTAATTGGATCCTACCAGGTAGGATTTTTGGTACTATTTACATTACAAAATCTCGCCGGCTAATCGAGGCAGCGCTGACCAATTCTATTTCCGTTTCACGCGCGCA
Source organism: Wirenia argentea (assembly GCA_025802215.1). Classification (NCBI taxonomy): domain Eukaryota; kingdom Metazoa; phylum Mollusca; class Solenogastres; order Pholidoskepia; family Gymnomeniidae; genus Wirenia; species Wirenia argentea. The sequence continues at coordinate 10,935 of WNLI01165106.1, read as the reverse complement.
TATCCGTGTTGACGCGGCTGCACAATTTCCAACACTTCCTGCCTAACTGCGCATGCGTATATCCGCTTTGCGTTTACACTACAATATCGATTAGCCGGCTAATACAATTATCTAGATAATCAGCGTTCTATCCACTGCCTGATGGTGGATAAAACTGTTTACACTACACAATTTTGGAGGGAGAAGAATTCGCCGGCGAATAGTATCTGGATAAGAAGTGTAATGTAAACACAACTTTAGACGTATCACAGATTTTGGCCACTAGGGGGTCCTATGTAATCCACCTACTCTGACATCTACGATAAACTGAGGTGAGGTGTAATGGTGTATAGGCTAGAGGATCAGTACGGTTAGGGCTTTTCAGTCTTCGTGACTTTTTCTCCCACCAAAGTAATGTTCTCCATTGATTACTACTTTAGACTTTGGATTTTTATTATCCTTTGATGAGGGATTTTGAGGCATGATGATTCACTACCCTTGACCACTTGCTAACCCGTCTCACCTGGACTGTGCTGGAACATAATTTAGCTACTGGTACACGCGTCGAGATGAAATTGAAATAAATATACAAAAACATGGATACATATGAATACGTCACACAGAGTCAAACAGAGTCACACTGAGTCACACGCCTGTCGCAAGTCATTTGTCTAATGGTGTCATGCGCCTCCTGCTGGCCACTCGTGATTTTTTAGCTTTCTTGTATAATAATCACAGTAGTGTAAATATTGAAACGATAACAGGAATTACAAAGTACAAACATTATAATTATTTGTAATATATATCTTTGAATTCCAGTCTGACGATTCACTGTAATGCCATTGGAATTTTTAATGTATTCAGAACATACAGATCTGAATACTTAATCTAATCTTATCTAATCTAACATTTTTTAATTAATCAAATTGCATGTATTTTGTGCATGTATAGTAGTGTCCATCCCTGTAAGGGTTCCATCATGCGGATTGTGGTGGTTCAATAATCGGAAACCGGTTATTTGAGATGATCAATCCAACTACGTAAACCAGTATATCGTGAGATCGATTAATGATAAGATTGTAAACGTTAGTTTACAAAATTTAACTGACTTTCGAACTTTCGGCAACTCATGTTGCCTTCACCGTGTAAATGACGGCCTAGTCAGCTGTCTGAGTCACTGCTCACTCGTTAGGTGTAATGTAGGCTGATGGTGTAATGGTTAGCACACCAGTCTGTCAATCGACACGATTTGGCAGGGCTTCGGCTGTGGGTTCGCATCTCAGTTGCTCTCATTCAAAAACTGGGATTTTTCCAGAGCTTTCAAATCCGCATAATTATGAGACATTTGTAACATGGCAACATGGACAGCCGTGAATTTGCGGTATATAAATTTACAAATTTTGCAATTTACGGTGAAATTAACGCAGAAATTAACGTACATGATTCTCTGTGTGCTAGACGCACACGGTGAATGCATTGTTAGTGTTCAGTTCAGTTTATGTGAGGGAGGGGTTGAACCCCTTCGCACAGACCACAGACCACATTGCGATACCCTCAGTTCCATCATTACTGCTGTGGATAACATATCTTGTTTAATGTTAAGGTATAGCAAGGAGCGGCTCCCCAAGCATCAGTCAAATCGCCCCGGCATGAGTTTCAGTTTAGTTTATGTGAGGAAGGGGTTGAACCCCTTCACGCAGGCCACATTGCGGGTCCATTGCGATACCCTCGGTTAACATCATTACTGCTGCAATATGACAATATATCTATTCTAACGTTAAGGTACAACAATGAGCGGCTCCCCAAGCATTTCAGTCAAATCGCCCCGACATGTGGGTTGCTCCAGTCACGGTGTACACCTAACATTCCGATTCATGCAGAATCGGTCAAATTACCGATGAGGGGAGGTCTAGCCATAGACCAGACCTCTTACTCCCTCAAGCAGCATTAACCTGACTTTGCATCCAAATGAGGCTAATGAGGCTAGTGGAGGGTAGGAATGCCTCCTGGCTCCTTTTGGTGTAGCCTAGCTTTAAAGCAATAAAGACATTGCAGTTTCATAACTTTGAGTAAATTTAAAATTTATATTGCTTAGGGCTGTATTATTGTTTTCTTCTTGCGTTCAGGTAAACATTGGCAACCTACACTTCACTATCGGCAAGCTGAAGTATGACAAGGTAAAGGAGGGAGAAGCATTTCCTATTGACATCATTGCTGGTGAGTTGTCATTTTCAACTACGTACATGTATACAGTTAAACCCATTTACAAAGACCAGCTTTTGGAGGTAAAAAGTGGCTGTTGTACAGTGGTGGCCTTTGGGGACAAGTTTGTGAATATTCAAGAAAGTTTGGGATGTTTGGGATATCAACACACAATTATGACTAAGTCAGGCCACTGATTGACTGGATATTGCTGAAAGACGACTTGCTTGCCACACCTCTCTCCCATCGTCAGAGATGAGGAAATCCCCTTCCGAAACCAAAACGTAACTGAACAATATAGTGTTCCATTACCTATGGTGCCACAATATCAACGTATACACAATATCACTGATGTTCACTTCTTTAATAATTGACAATATCGCCGATAAGTCACTTCTTTTATAAATATATCGTGAGTCTCTTGAATTTATTAAAAGCAGTTTCATTTTGACCATGTATATTTAATATTAATGTGACCATGTCAGGTGTTGCGGCAGCCGGTGTGTTCCTGTTTGTGGTATCTGTGGTGATCTGTGTGGTGTGCCGACGTCAAAACACCAAATCTGTCACTTATCTGTTCTAGTTCGTGCAGAAAATACGTCATACAGATGCGATTACTCATTTGTATACTAATTTCATCTAAATTGTGTACTATTACAGGAGTGGCTGCGGCCGGTGTTTTCCTCTTTGTGGTATCTGTGGTGATATGTGTCGTGTGCCGACGACAAAACACCAAATCTGAACGAATCTACCGCAAAATGCAGATACAACTTGACACGCTCGAAAGTAACGTCCGCAATGAATGCAAACAAGGTGAGAAAATAACGTACGGTACTAGAAATAAATTATGTTGGACTAATTAGTATTTATGACTATTTACATCAAACTGTAGCCGACACACTGATTGACCGCAGATCGACAAGAACTTTAAAATAAAATGTGTTGTCATGCAGGAATCTTGCAAATATGGGTTTGAAAGCCCCAAGTTGAATGGTTGCAGCCGAGGCGCGAACCTGCGACGGAAGTGCCTGTCGATTGACTGGCACTGGCATGATGACCACTGTGAAAAAGTAAATCCTTCAGAACCAGAGCGGCCCATAGAGAAGGAGCTTGCTTAACCCTGTTTCTGTAGTGCTAAGCGGATGAGCGTAGCCGAAACTACATCCACTGGACACTAGACTATCGCAGGTTACTTTCCGACTTTCTCACGTGGCTGGTGCGCGGAGCAGTCTACCCAAATCGACGGCACATGTGGGATGAAACCCACGGCTGCCACCTATGATCTATAGATCGGTTTATCGGCAATACCAGTGCCCCTAACTACACTGTGAGCTGCTATATTATTTCCTCTGATTCTCACTCTCGTACCTTGTCTCCAAGTCAACCTCTTCTTTGTGTTGTGCACCTTTTCCCTCCTCTCTTCAACCAATTATATTTTTCCAGCATTTGCGGAACTGCAAACCGACATGACCGACCTAACCTCAGACCTCTTCTCCGGTGGCATACCATTCTGGGACTACCAAACCTACGCACACAAGATCCTGTTTCCCCGAGGGCATGAACATTCTCTGTTGACTCCGCCACTGGTAAGTTCTAAATTTTTTTTATTCCGGTGTTTTATCAGTGAGGCATTTAATTTTTGTTAAATACCATGACCACAGTCTTTAAAGGAAAACACGTATGCTAATGGTCTAGCTGTTGGTCTAATGGTCAGTGTCGTCGTCGGTCGTTTGAGATCAAGGTAGATTTACGAATTACGAATTGGTCAGTGTCGAAAATTATTCAATGTAGATGTGACCGTAATATAGAAACCTCATGTGGTCAAGAAACTTTATATCTTGACTGGTTGAGGTTGACATAACTTGAATATGTATACTTAACTAGACCATAGTGCATGTGACCTCTCGTCCCGACCCAGTTCATTCCAGCACAGGAAGACGCCAAAATTAATGTAGTCTAGTCGAAACACATGGTAGATGCTCATTGTCTATCTGTACTGTTACTGTAGGTGTATAGGCCAGTGTGATTGTATGGCTTGATTCATTCATATTTTCCCCAAAACATTCTAACAAGTTTTCTCTAGATGTAGATAAAATACGCATTCCTGTTAATTTCCTTCTAGCAAAATGAACATCTGATTGTGTGATAGTGTATGTTGGCATCCCCATGAATATTCTAGAAATATAAACATTAACAATAATATTGCAATCACACAATAAAAAAAATGGATAATTATGTATTTTTACAGCGCAATGGCCAAATAAAGCACACAGAAAGCGGTCTACGAATGTTCCATAAGCTTCTCTCAAATCGTGATTTCATGCTCTCATTCATTCATGTTTTGGAGGCCCAGAAATCGTTCACCGTTCAGGACAAGTGAGTATTGAATAGTTATTTTGTAAGTGTTACTATATTAGTCAAAGAAAGAAATGGCCCCTTTAGATAATTGTTTTTCCGATAAAATAATTTTTCAATATCTGGTATGTCCACCCTGTGAGCTAAATACTACCAGAATCTGACAACACATAAAATCAGCTGTGCATAGTGCATACACCGTGTGCTTAATGTTTCCCCAATCCTCAAGGATTTAATTCATGAAAATTCGCTGTTTGGTTCTCCCTGCCAAGGTCTCTCTTTCGTAGTTAATCGCACTTGTGCTCTATCACGGCAAGGTTTCACTCACATTTATACATAATCAATGGGGAGAATTTACCGACGACTGATTAACAGGTATCAACCAGTGTCAATATGATCCAGGCCATCATTAATTAGATCATTAGGGTGTGGCTTGATTGAGAGAAGTATAGTGATGATGTTTCCTTTTTTAAACTTTATTTATATTAAATACTCTGGAATACACAATATAATGTCACAGTAGAGTTAAATGCAGTTTTTGGCATGATAAAGTAGCAAACTACCTATGTTATGTACAAGACAGGGCAAGCCGGGGTCGAACCTACGTAGCCTATGTGTGATTGTCATTGATGCCAGCGTTTCAGCCCCCCACCCCCCCCCCGGCCACTGCTACCACGGTAACCAAAACATGTTGACACTGGTTGACACCTGTCAATCAGTGTCCGACTCTCAGAAGCGTTTGATTGTCAATGGAGATAAGATAATGAACCTGGGTTTTACCTACAGATTCTCCACGCAGAGTCATTACTAACCTCTCATTTTCCATCGTTACCTAGATGTACCCCTGCACCGCAGTACCCTTTTTTCAAAATTATAGATGTATACCAATTTTGTGTTGTGTGTGACATGTACTTTAAACCGATGTTATTATTGAATATTGTTATTATCCCCAGGAGTCAAGTAGCTTCACTGATTATGGTCATCTATCAGAATGATATGCAATACGCAACCGAGTAAGTCTACATAGCACTTTATTAGAATATTAGAGTATAATATGTATGCTTAGTGACCTAAATACGGTACCTATTATGGTCGTCTATCAGAACCATATGCAATATGCAACCGAGTAAGTCTAAATACTGTACCTACATTACATTAGTAAATTACTACACACATATCTAGGCAATATAGTCCTACAGAATCCATTTATCCAAGGCTGCAGCCTGACAGGTGAGGGGTGTGGTTTCTGTGGAATTAGATCTTAGCTTACAAATCTGCAGTTGAGATCTTGGCCATGAATTTGCGGCATATAAATTCACACACATTTACTTACTCGACACCCCTTTTTGGCGTCTCATGCGATTAGTTCTTCTGTCCTACCCCCCTTATGAAATATATCCATATGTCACAAAAACTGTTACATATAAGCTATTACATTTACGAATACTGTACTAATCGTGTGTTATCTGTTTCAGAATTCTCAAATTACTACTGACAGAACTCGTTGAAAAATCTGTGGAGACTAAACATCCTAAACTTATGCTACGCAGGTTGGTAAGGTACCTGTAGTAATAGAATGTAGTATTCGAATTAGAGAAACACAAGTCATCTTCTCTGATGTGTACTGTACTTCACCAGGATGGGTCCATACTTATCGGTCTTAGGCAACTTCAACAACAGCCATTTCTATACCATACGTAATATCTTGTTCTTTCAATGGGGTACCAGCACCCCTTTATTTTGGATCGGAAAAGAAAGTCTTTTCCATGACAACATTTGTGTTTACTATTAGTCAATCCACTCCAAGCTTACAAAATTGATATTTGATTGTTAGATGATCAGACCGGAAGTACTTACAAATGCAATGAATGAATGAATTTGCATAAAAATCTTTAGTATCTAGGGTATTTGATATAATTATTTTTTAGCGTTAAAAGACTATACAATGTTTATTTTTATGATTTACAGAACGGAGTCTGTGGTGGAAAAACTGCTCACAAATTGGTTGTCCCTGTGCCTCTACGGCTATGCCAGAGTAAGTATATTACTGTACATATCTCAGTATATTTCTTCACAAATCTCTGGTTTAGCAAATCTGTGGCGTGGTCGAATTTGTTTGAATTTCCCATAGCCTAGGACACCTTGTGTTGCATTTGCAAGTTGATTCATTTGCAGAGAGCATCACCGAAATGGGCTGCCCGTGGCCAACACTACAACGTATGTCCAACACAGTCATACACATGTAAAGTGACCGAAAGTAAGATGGTATCATGGTGGGGAAACGGGAACACCCACAGAAAACCACCGGACGTGTGTAGGATATTTCCTTCTTCCATGACTCGAAGACAGTGAAGGAAGCCAGCAGGATTCCTATAGAAGCTACCCAGTCCCTAGATGCTCAATTAGTGAAGGAAATTATAGTAACACAGGATAAATGCCCGAGCAAGTTTTCCTGCAGCATAGGCTTGCACTAGGGAAATAAAGATCTCAACACGAGCACTCTACCCCTTGTTGTGCCCTGGCGACTTTAGCCCACAGTTTGACACTGGAGTGGCGTATAAACTGAAGCTACCAATCTAAATAGAATCGGGGCCATTTAATATAACTGCGCAGCAGCAACATTCGTGATTCTACAAAAATACCTGCCATTTCATGACAATATAATATGTGTGTCATATCACTCATATGTGATTTTGTCTTCCCAGGATCACGCCGGATCAGCTCTGTTCATCTTGTACAAAGTTATGAAACTACAAATGGAGAAAGGACCGATTGATTTCATCATGGAAGGACTCTCAATTCACAATTGTCCTCTATCGACTACTGTATACTACTATAGAAATGTAATGTCTAACAAGTTTGAATGTTCCCAGGATCACGCTGGATCAGCCCTGTTCATCTTGTACAAAGCTATGAAACTACAAATGGAGAAAGGACCGATTGATTTCTTCATGGAAGGACATGCAATTCACGATAGTCCGAGCTATCAACCTACTCTCTATGACTATAGAATTGTATTTTGTAAATATGTTTATATGGTATTTTCCCAGGATCACGCCGGATCAGCCCTGTTCATCTTGTACAAAGCTATGAAACTACAAATGGACCAATGGACCAATTCACGATAGTCCTCTGACAACTACTGTATACTACTATAGAAATGTAATGTCTAACAATTTTATATCATATTTTCCCAGGACCATGCTGGATCAGCCCCATCTTGTACAAAGCTATGAAACTACAAATGGTTAAGGGACGATTGACTTATCATGAAACGACACGCAATTCACGATTGTCCTTTATCGACTACTGTATACTACTAGAGAAATGTAATCTCTAATAATTTTAAATTATATTTTCCCAGGACCCACACAGGATCAGCCCGTGTTCATCTTGTACAAAGCTATGAAACTGCAAAAGGAGACCGATTGACTTAATCATCTAGGTATACAGTACAGTACACTGCACTGGGCCTACAAGTTTGTATCGTTTTTCACAGGATCACGCTGGATCAGACAGCCCTGTTCATTTTGTACAAAGCTATGAAACTACAAAATTGGAGAAAGGACCGATTGATTTCTTCACTGGATAAGCCCAGTATTCTCACTTGTGTTTCTCACTTGCGTTTTACGACATTTGTATCATGTCTTCCCAGGATCACGCTGGATCTGCCCTGTTCATCTTATACAAAGCTATGAAACTCCAAATGGAGAAGGGGCCAATAGATTTCTTCACCGGTGAAGCACGGTATTCTCTCTCAGAAGACAAACTACTTCGTGAGAAGATGGAGCCTAAATCGCTGGTTAGTGCACTATACAGTATATGTATATGATAGTAGCCTAAATTTATAGTACCATGAAATACACCAGTTTGATAGTGGAATAATAAAGCCGCAATTACACTAGGTAATTACAGAAGGAAAACTCGTTAAAACCCACGAGTGTGATAATCTCACTAAAGGATCCGGGGGCATCCTGCCCTCCGCTATAGCCGCATTAGGATGCAATGTCGGGTTAACGCTGTATGAGGGAGTACGAGGTTTGGTCTATGACTAGATCTCCCCTCATTGGTAACTGACCTGATTATGCATAAAGCAGGATGTTAGGTGTATGGCGTGACTAGGGCAGCACACATGTCAGGCCGATTTGACTGATATGCTTGGGCAGCCGGTCATTGTTGTATCTTAACGTAAACTAGATAATATGTTATCATATTGCAGGTCAGTAATGATGTTAATCGAGGGTACTGAACACTAGGCTCGATCAATGAAAGCATTTAGGCTATCATACATTGCTCTACAGCTACATCATTAAACATTTTCCTGAAACAACAGGATAAATGACAAGATTAGAGAGTACAGCGTATCCTACATCTAACTCAAGCAATTCCACATCGACCTCGCGTAGACAAAGGAAACTAGCTAGCTATTGGTCCAGTTCAGCTCTGCAAGAACGTGGATCAAATTTTTTGACCCAGCTTGTCAGATCGGCATTTACACATCATACAAGATAGATTTTACAGGTTTAATTCCATACATGGTGTCTTTCATGGAAATCGCAGACCCACACTTTGCTGCATAAAAATTGCTTTTGATCAACAAAACTGTACAGTTACTGTACACTGTCTGGCGTCTGCATGACTTCAATTTCCAAACTATGCTTGTATTTTGTGATGTATGTAGACAAAATATATGTCTGTTGACTGTCCATAATTTACAACAGGTTAAATGTGGCATCCCCCAAGGTTCTATTCTTGGACCATTACTATTTTTTTGTAATTTACTAAGTTATTTCATGACAGACCCTTCATGTGATGTACGGAGACGAGATGTACGTCTGTCGACTGCTGGACTGTGACACCATCACTCAGGCGAAATCTAAAATTCTCGATGCCGTAAAGAAAAACGTCCCATTTTCTGAGCGGCCTCTAATTCGTGATCTCGATCTTGGTGAGTACTATCTATATTCTGGCCGTTGATGCAGCTTTGACAATTTTCCTGCCCTCCCTTTTCATGATGACAGTATCAACCTGTCGATTTGTCATACTGCCATAAGGACTTCACAAACTAAATCCGCACAGGCAGCCCCATGACCGGTTAATGAGCGCCTGCACTCGCGATGGGCACCTTAGCTGCAATTCACTGCCCCAGGTAACAAATGCTCTCCATGGCCCCATCCGTTCTACCTTGACTTCCTCAAGAAAATCATTCTTCTAAAACAATGCTGAGGCCCAGAATTGTGTGAACTTACGTAGGTAGCCAAATTTGACGTCACACTTCATCCACCATTACGCTATGCAAAAAACGATGTAGATTTAATAATAGTAATAATAGTACGAGTGTTCAAGAACATACCCATACTACAATGGTTAGGTAATTTGTTTTACCCTCCATAGTGATCCACGGTCTTCAGTACTCTCTTGCCATGTACGTGACTAGACTACTGTATGTCAATGGAAAAACCACAACATTTGAGACGCTGTAGACCTCTTGTGCTTTCAAAAATCATGTTATTGTTATAAGTTTACTGTTAGTGTGAATATCCCCAGAATGGCGAGACAATCGAGACATCGTACACATTCTCTCAGATGAGGATTGTACCACCAAAGTATGTGATAGTTGGCGTCAAATCAACACAATCGGACATTACTACCTACAAGACTCGTCGTGTCTACGTTTGGTGCATAGAGACAGTGATGAGAGTTTCAATGGTTAGTTCTGTTACGTCTTACAGTAGTTACTCTCCCTATTGTCTCCATTCCTCTGTATGTATTTGTGGTAACATGGAGTTTAGTGGTAAGAAAGCCAGTCAATTGGTGCGTGCTTCGGCTGCGGTTTTTCGCCTCAAGTGCGACCATTCAAAAGTGGTTTTTCCCGAGCTTTCAAGCTCGCATTTGTGACATTCCTGCCTGGACGACAGATTCCTAAAATGCAGTAGGCCCCTATTCAATGCACACCAGATTCACACTTGAACTACAATAATTCCATTCTCATTTGCCATGCATCCACTCACCCTCTCTATCTACCCCTATCGTGTTTTCCTTTTCATCTTGTCCCAATTCACCCCAATTCTCCCCACAACCCCTCTCCTGGCATCATGACATCAGTCTGGAGATGTGTGTTAGTCAATCATTGTATATCTGGATGTGTTAGTATTGTGTGTGTTACAGTTATGTTTAGTTCACATAAATGTTCGTTCCAGGAACGTTAGACAGTTCCACCTCCTCTAGCTGTGCTATGGTGCCTCTCATGACGTCAAAGTCAGGGGATGTTGTGTGTATTTGTATGTGTTAAGCCGTTAACACACTGCCGCCCCAATCCGAGTCAACTCGGATTGATCCGAATACGGTCCCAGTTCGAGACACACCAAACCCACTTTAATTCGGATTAATCCGAATCAA
>WNLI01164995.1:0-14583 GCA_025802215.1 Wirenia argentea | reverse complement strand
GTCATGATGTAAGACCGACATTTGGCGGATCGCGAGGTCCTAAAATGCGGCATATAAATGTCACACTTTACTTTTTTACTTTAATACAATACTTTTCCTTTGTATTTTTTTACTCAGGTGAAAGAGTTTGTGGAGAATGTGGCATACTCTCCACACAGTCGTCAATTGATGCAGAACATGAGCAGTAAAGACCCTGTGAGGGAGAGTGTACTCATCAGAACTGGTCGGGTATGTAGCTTGTTTCCTTAAAGGTAGTATCTTTTGAGGGATGATAGGGATGTTATTGAAGGTCAAATTAAGCCTACATGCTATGGCAATAACTTAACCCTACCCCTGGTATGTAGTTGGACTACCTCTGGTTAAGGAGAGCATCTCCCGCTAAGATGCTCTTCTAAGCAGGAGATGCTCTGCTTAACCAGAGGTAGTATAACTATGTACTAGGGGTAGGGTTAAGATACTGTCTTAGAATTTAGGTTTAATTTGACCTTCAATACCATCCCTATCATCCCTCAAAAGATACTATTTGCCCCTTTAACTTACCTTAACTGACTTAACAATCTGCTCCAGAATACCCAGAAGCACACGTACCACAACCGCGAACAATTTCTGGACCACGTAAAACTCATCTACACCAACAGTGTTGTGTTCAATGGGCCGAGTACGTCTCTCACTGACACGGCAAAACGGCTGTATGACACGGCCGTCGAAGCGGTTCAAGAGGTGATCTGTCGCTATTTTCTAGTATAATTTTACAAAGTACAGTATCTATGGCATCGTTCTTAATTATTCTGGTGTAACTACAGAACGAAGAATCATTACATTACTTCACTTTTACTTGAAATATAATTACTTGAAATATAAATAATTTACTTGAAAGGACTGAAATGCGAATGCTGAGGTGGTTGACTGGTATAAGTTTGAGGGAGAGACAGAGAAATGTGGATATTAGGGAAAGGCTGGGTTTGTCAAAGGCTGGGTGTTGTGAAAAAGCAAGGGAATGTAGACTGCGATGGTATGGACATGTGTGTAGGAGGGAGGTTGATAATGTGGCAAAATGTGTGAACACATGAACGATCTGAGGAAAAAGGAACCGAGGTGCGGTGGATGGATGTGGTGAATGCCGATATGCAAGACGTAAATGTGACAGTGAGCCAAACTATGGACAGAAAACTCTGGAAACAATGTACCCGGGCGGTGGACCCAGCAGCAAAGCCATAAGCCAGACATACCACCGCAAAGGTGAGCACTTTTTTGTGCCTATACATCTTGATGGAATCGTCATCATCATGCATTTTTACGGACGTTTTATATGCTATCAATTTTTAGTGCAGTTTTCCTCATCCAGCCAATGTACAGTATGCGACCAAATCGCCTTAGTGTACTGTTTGGTAAAACTTTTTCGCGGATGTAGTCGTGGCTTTACTGGTTTATGGAGGAAGAGATTATGCCGGGATCAGTTACTGGCTTGAAACGCTCATTTTGGGCTGGTAAAGAAATACCATAGAGAATCATGCATTGACATTGGCTCATGAAAATTGTGATGAATTATTTTATTTATTATTAGGTGGAAGGTATATTGCTAATAGCTATCATAGTAATTGAGTTATGACACCAAGTATTTGTAATAATTTGAAGATGCACTACTTTTTTATACAGTGGCATATGCTTCTCACACACACACATCATTTAATTTACCTTCCAGTTTTAGCGATAATCATTTAGTGGTTATAGGCAGTCGGTCTCTAAATTTAGTCTGTATTATTTTATATATATAATTAAATTACCAAAACAGGAGGATGAACGAATAAGTCAACTGGAGACGGAAATAAAGGCAGCTCAGGAGGCGGCGTTGGATGCAGTAGAGACGGATAGCGCTATAACTGGGACATCACTCAACTATGACGACTCATATTACATGGGTTAGTGCCCTTATCCTAGGGTCCTCGATTCTAACCGTGGTCTATTATTCACACATTAAGACCGCACAGATCAACTAGGGTGCATTAGATGCAATCAAGTGACATCGCTATAAGGTACAGTCTGTAACTGTCTATATAACCAGTCTATTTAGCAGCACATGATTCATATTACAGTTAGGTCTGTTATCCCGGGGTCCTGGGTTCTAACCATGGTCTAATCAACATCAAAGCAGAAGTCTACTGTTTATGCCACCGAGGCATTAATTTGACACGATGATCTCACTTGACAAAATTCAAAATTCATCCCATCTAGATATGGTGATTGGTGAATAAGTGAATATTCTGGTATGGAGATGGACATGTCGGGTTCTATAATTGATTGGTTTATTGATTGATTGATTGATTGATTAATTGACCAACATCCAATTCCCAGAAACTGAGAGTGTAGGCAGCAAAGAAAACATCACAATCAGTGAATATCAAGGCATGGAAATGGACATGTCTGGTCACGGCACTGGCAACATGGATTTGGTATGTGGTAATACACTACTATTTACACATATATTTTACATAAAACATGCAGTATAGTATCAGATAAAGTTTATAGCAGACTGTATCTCGCACACATAAAGGCAACTGGATCGTTACTGGCATGGCACATTGGCACTGCTCTCTTTAGCGTTACACTGCTCTCTCGCCTTAAGATTTTGATGTCCCGGGTTCAAGCATGGGCAGCGGCAAAATCTTGGTATTGCATTTATCATGTGTTACTGTAATTCTCTTTGGCAACTAGCTTCACTAGTTCAGTGGCTAAATTGGGATTGTGTAGCTTTAGTAGCAATTCTGCTGGCTTCCTCCCATCATGGAAAATAGAAAAATCCTGTCTACTTCCAGTCGTTTTCTCCGCGTACTCTGGTTTCTCTACTTTCGGTCACTTTAGACTGTAACTGGTCATAGTTTGATTTTGCCGTGGCCTAGATGTTGCTGTGGATTATGGATGCAATTATATGTCTCACTGAGTGATCGTAGTTAGTTAAATGACTGAAACGACTGACATTACCGCAAAAAAATGTCAGCATGCACCAGAGTGGACCGATCAAGCTCTGATGTGTGCAAAGTTTTCTGACATGGCATGGCTCAGTCCACATGTGGATTTATCTATCACCACTTCACCTATGTCACCTCACGTGTGTCACCTCACTGGTCACCTCACCTGTGTCACCTCACCTGTGTCACATCACCTATGTCACCTCACCTGTGACCTCACCTGTACCATCTCACTTCTGTCAAATCACCTGTCTCACCTCATTATCACTAATAACACCTATCCCCCCTCCCCCAGGATGACTCCGAGTATGTGGACGTAGAAGACTACAGTGACCCAACCATAGACCTAGCCGACATGACATTCATCCATGACAGGTCACAGGTCATGATTTCCCCAATGTTCACCGACCTATGCCCCCCACCCCCTGTCACTAGCGATCCTATCCCCCCAGGATGACTCCGAGTACGTGGATGTCGAAGACTACAGTGACCCAACCATAGACCTAGCCGACATGACATCCAAGCGTGACAGATCACCGTCCCGTCTCGCCGATGACCTCCAGATCACCCCCGACAACAGCGACGATGAAAACAACGACGATGACAACAATGACGATGTCCTCGGTATGTATTGTTTTTATGTTGCAAGTTTAAAGTGATAAACAGTACAGTTTTCGTGATTTTTATAAAAAAAATGAGATGCGATCATTTGAATCAAGACTGACAATATATGGATGAAAATTTTTTGTGAATATTATTTCATAGAGTACTAGAGTCTTGAAGCTGCGTTATTTGTGTGCCAACCCTAGTAGCAGAGTTGTGGCAGAGTGGCATAACTGTAGTGTGTTGGAGTTTAGTATGAAATGTCTATTCCTGACACACAGATGCACATTATGTGGTGTGTATTTGTTGTGTTCTCTGTGTGGTGTCCTTAGACAAGGCATCCCATGTGACCGCCTCTGTTCCAGATGGAGTGGGTACCGATTGTGCATATCTCCTTAGCATAGGTTGGGGGTAATGCTGTATTGTAAAGAGCAGCCTGGGCGCACACTATAGCAACACCTTCCCTAGAACAGTCACATACTGTATTGTAAACTGACAAATTTTGCTGGATGGGAAGAGATCCAAAAGTGTGGTTTATAAAGGCCATGCTTTTATGTGGTATTCGTGTGTCATTCCATGTTAAACTGTAATAAACTCTCTTCTAGTAGTCAAACTGGGTTTGGGAGAACTTTAACTGATTGAGGCCGACAACCTCCCTTAGAGGTGTCTGTTTTATATAAACAATAGTGTATAAGAAAACATCTGGCCATAATTCCATATCGTCGCCGTCGAGTCAATCTGACGTATCCGCGTAAACTCTATTTTCCACAAATCACAAAAAAAACCTGTTTTATCAATGTATAGAATTTAACAAAATTAGTCAACTATAGCAATCTACTGTATGGACAGCTATGGTTGTGTTTCAAACCTTTTTATGGCTTAGACCTGTATATAGGTCTAAAATGGTATTCTAGGCAAAAAATAGTAGATACGTCTTTTTGACACCTTTCGTTTAATACAGGACAAAATCTAGGTCACAATATGTCAGTCTAATGGACGTATCTACTGCAGTTTAAGTCCCTTTAATTGGCATTTTTGGTAGATTTTGCTCAATACTGTGGAAAAATGACGCTAGAGTAACGGCCCTTTGGAATGTTTTTTGGCAAAAATTTGATATTCGCCAAAATTGAGGATGACGATATGTTGCAAAATGTTCTGCACCCAATTACAGATCCTGTGTTATAACTACTATACTGTACACCCCTTTCTAACGTGAATTTGTGACCATTGTATCAATTTTGCAGGTACGCTCAGCGAAAGCGAGGAGAGTGACGTCACAGATAACTTCCCAGGCGGCGACGACACGACCAACGATGACGTCTACACTCCGACAGTTCTCCAGGTCACCGCCCCAGACCTCGAGGATGAATGTAGCTTTGACCCCACGGACTTCTTCATGCATAGCTCATTGGCCAACCAGGCAGCCAATGAAATACCGGATGATGGAACACCTCAGGGGTCGATGGGTGGGACTCCCCAGGGGTCAACAGTTGGGACTCCTCAGGGGTCAACAGTTGGGACTCCTCAGGGGTCAATAGTTGGGACTCCCCAGGAGATGAGTATAAAAGAGGACTTGGCTGTGTCGGAATCGGAAAGCGAGGATGGAGGTAATAAATCAGACGAAGGGTTTGATATCGATGAGTTTTTAAAGTGAAATAAAACCATCATTTCATCATCTTGAAGTGAAGTAAAACTATCATTTCATCAATGGTAAGGAAAGGGCTAGAGCTTCGGAAGAAAGGCTAGAGCTCCGGAAAGCTTAGGACTGCGGAGTGAGGACGGCTTAGAGCTCCTCAAAGGGTTGGATACCTTGAGAATAATGAGGGATTGGCCCTGTTAAAACTTTGACTCCATTGTTTGAATCAGATATAGAAATATAGTGTAAAGAAGGTTTTGATGGTATATGCTGCAAAAGTGCAAATGAATCTATTATGAAATACAGGTTGACATTATACTCATCTGGCTAGCATTCCACCGCGAATGGACATTTGGCCCGTCCGCCTTTCCTTAACCGGAAGAAGTCATTCCCGTGATGGACACCACGTCCTTTAGGAATTAAACCGATAGATGTAGACGTCGACGACATTGAACATTATTGACACTTCTGGCATTGACATTTTAGTCTCATAGAGGCTCATGTTAAATACATTGCAAAACATATGAAATACTTTAGATATAAATTAAGGTCTAAATTATTATCATTGATCAAATATACTTATTTATATTATGATAACAAATATTTTTGTATCTAAATAATAAGTCAATGTGTCAATGTATGAACTATCTGTCCTTACTATCCTACATTCATTTACTGTATAGACCTACCTATTCTGTATTAACACAAAATTAATACAAGTGTAATCTATTGATAATGTCGATAAAACACTACCAGTCATTTTTCTTGAAACAAATAACTATGAATTCCTTCACCAACAACGCCAACAAATTCATAGTATCTTCTTTCTCCGTGTGTTGAAACTCTTCTTGCTCACTTGAGCCGCACTCAAGGGTAACATTCAAGCATGGTTCAACTTTTTGAAATGTTCCTGAAAACACGCCTATAACGCAAGATTGCTTTTCTGTCATTTTTGTTGGGGTTTTTTTTTTGTAAAATCAAATCGCGAGCTTTGAAAGTTTATGGACAATGTGGTTTACATGAAGTCATACTTTTTATACATTTTTTTTTACAGTTTTATAGTTTTGCATACTGATGAAATATTAGTTATATAATGATATATATTAATACTGTATATAGTAATGAACCTACCCCATATCAATTATACAACTTCCCCCACAGAATAACCGAATAATGTGGTTCTGGTGGATAGAACACCTGGATTCCATTCTCGTCCAGAAATTCATCGTACCGGATTTCCGCCAGCTTCTCGAACTTGAGTTTCTGGTATATCCGGGCCGAATACACGCCGGTTGATCGCGTGAAAAAACAGCGGATACCTGGGAATGATATTGGTTAGAGTAACATTCCAGTAAAATTTTTATTTAACAAAAATGGAGATGAATCTTACGAAAAAAATAATCTATTCGAAAGTATAGGTAGAAGGCACCCTTCTTTGGAACACAAGAAAACATATAGTAGTAACACTCCAGTAAAATTGAGATTTTATTCAAATAAAGCAAATGGAAATGGATCTTGTATGAACAATTAATCAATTTGAAAGTATGAGTAGAAGACACCCCTCTTTAGAACACAAGGAAACATAAAGTAGTAAAACTACAGTAAAATTTAGATTTCATAAAAATGATGCAAATTGAGATGGATCTATTATAAAAGAACTTAATCAATCAATTAATCGAAGGTATAAGTAGAAGGCACCATTCTTTGGAACACAAGGAAACATATGAGATAGTAGTAAAACTCCAGTAAAATATAATATATTTCATTAAAAAATGAAGCAAATGGAGATGGATCTATTATAAAAGAAATTAATCAATTCGAAAGTATAAGTAGAAGGCACCCTTCTTTGGAACGCAAGGAAACGTATAGTAGTAAAACTCCAGTAAAATTTAGATTTCATTTGTAAGAAATGAAGCAAATGGAGATGGATCTATTATGAATGAAATTAATCAATTCAAGAGTATGAGTAGAAGGAACCCTTCTTTGGAACACAAGGAAACATTATACTAGAAACTCTACCCATAGTACTGTTCAGATATATCCGATACTTACAGGGTAATGTTAAGTAATTAGATTGATACTACAGTATGTGCTTTAGTATAGCTCTATTATTCGTCTCGCTGTTACATGGTCGGTGTTACACTGTACAGTATGTTATGATTGACAGATTGCTTGATTGATTGATTGATTGATTGATTGATTGATTGATTGATTGATGAAGAGCTGAGAGCTTGGTTGATTTTATTTCATACTGATTGACTAAACCGGTTCCACAGATCCTCCTTGAAAGCTAGGGACACATATCATAACGTTGAACCAGGCAGCGTATACGATACACTGTACAAGAACCTGCATGGCATTCTTGATAGTACCACAAAGCCAGACACCAATAAATTACATCCGATTGATTGAGATTATTTGATTGATTGATTGATTGATTGATTGATTGGGTGATGGATGTATCGATCGTTTCACCAATCACCATAATCCATCATATTAAAATTTAGTAAGCAAGGAATAGAATAATAAATAACGGTACAGTGAATTAAAAATAGTCCTTTTGATCTAATAGTAAAAATACTTGGCTAATAATATTTTTTTTAAATACATAATATACTAGTCAAAGAAAGAAACGCGCCACTTTCAATATTATATTTTTATAGGTGCATGGCGCGTTTCTTTTTTTTTACCAGTATAGTAAAAGTAGTAGTACTCACCCTGCCTGATGGCTTCCTGTATGGTATGGTGGGCGAGCCGGTACCCCAACCCCCGATGTTGATACTCCTCTATCACCCCTAGCCCATAAAAGTGGTACGCCTTGGTCACACCATAATGTACATACGGGTCCACGATCTTCTCTGTCAGCACGGCCATCTCTTCGAACTTCTCCATATAGTACAATGTTCGGTTGGTTTCGGTTTTCGTTTCAGATGGACAGTCTTGAGTGTCAGTTTCAGTTTTGAATGCAGTTTCGGTTTTATTAGTATGGGTAGGTGTGAGTGTTATGTCGGTGTGTTGTTTGCTGTCGATTTGTTTACCCTTGGTGTTGTGTGCATCGATAGTTTCGCTTTCATTGTTTGTAGTGTCAAGAAGTGGGTCGATATATTTTTGTTTGTTTTCAATTTGTTGGTCTTTAGAGTCTGGTGTGTGTATCATATCACCTTCCGTTCTAGAATGTTCGTCTACATTTTTTGAAGCAGAATGATGAGGAGTCGCGCCGTGTCGTTCACGTATGTAACCGAGACACAAACCAACTAGTTTATCACCATCGTAGGCTCCGAATGACAATCCACTCTCTAGGCGGACAATAGTAGCTGCCCGGGTGTCCAATTGATCCGGGTCCAGGTGGAGACTGGACCAAACTGGGTTCATAGCCAGGTGCAGTGTTTTGGACATGATGGATACTACATCTAAGTCAGCGATTGTCAGCTCACGAATCTTGATATTGTCAGTCATTATCGGGCTGGTCAGATTGGAAAATTGTCTATCTTTACTTAAGTTAAGGATTTGAAATGGTTAATATCCAATAGTTCAATGCAACAAAAAGAAATTCGAAGTTACAATAATCAATAATTATGTTAACACAATGAAATCACCTATTACACCTATATATAGTAGCTCTACTGTATATATACTGTTTATAATGTTTGTGTAGGGTATATACTTTTGTTCCGTAAATTATTCAAATGATCATAGTATATATATATTATGTTAATAATTATTCTAAATTGTGGTGCATTATACTGCATAGATGAGGAGCATATTGCATTATACTGTATGTATACGGTTGTGTACACTGTAGTATAGCCTACACAGTAACTGAACATTGGTAGTGCTGTATCTAGTGGATACAATGTGCACGTTATGTTATGTTGATTGCCTTAAAAGTAGGCCTAGGCATGTATGTAGGCCTATATGATTAAAACTAAACGTACATTAATTAGCATAATAAATAAATTATATTATTATACATAGTCATAACATAGCTAGTATTATGTAGGTATGATATTATAATGTAGGCATACTACCATCACCAATACACATAATAATACTGAAAGTTATATTTGCCAACATAATTATTATCAACGTAATGAGGCCTATTTATCAATGAAACAAGGGTCATGGTTCAAAAATTTTCTTAGATTTTGTGTAAACTAGTTTTCGGAACTGGGTTTCCATCACGGGACCATAGTATACTATAGCTATCCTAGGCCTACTCTTGATATCTTATCTCAGTGACCGGGTAGAGACACTACTGATAGAACATAATATTCGAATTAATATCTTCTGGTGTAAACAAGGGAGTCACTAATTGTGAATATTATTAGATTGCATAATATTGACAGGAGATAATTACCCAAAGTAGGTAGTTGAAAATGTAACTAGCTTAGCCTTAGTTTATCTATAATTAGTCACATGCAAACAGTAGCAAACGCAAAACTATCTCATGCGTATCATCTTCCTCATTTGCTCCTAATGTAATAATATAGGATAGGTAGTAGCTCTCTAAATTTCTTCCCTGCACACTGAGCTACTCGTTGCACCTTCACCTGCACTAATCGGGTCTTCAAGATAATAAAACGTATCCATGCACTATATAGATTTTACACAAATCATTACTGTATAATTATTATAATCATTATTCTCTATTTCCCTGTCCTGGCCTCCTGCACTACAGTAGTCCTATAATAAAACTAAAGAAACGTGTTATTTACTATAGTAAAAAAGTATATATTTTAAAGGCACATACACTATTAAAATAATTATAATATAATGATTAATTTATAAATAAAGTTATATTTCGAATGTCCTGAATAAATTGTTAAAAATATATATGATATTTAATATACTGTATATATTATTTAATTCAGATTATGCCTATACGTATATACATTATTTTATACTATAATTATGAGTCATGTGAGCTCAGGTTTTTAACATGTTATTTTTTTTTAAATAAAGAATATATATATATATAATTATGTCGCGAGCCTCTATAGGGCATAAAACCTAGAGAAGGTACGATTAATCTAAACTCAAAATAAAATAATATAATGTTGCATATCCACATAAAATAAACATTAAAAAAATCGTAATTATTTACCAGTGTATAAAATCAATAAAACATTTTTTAATATGCCATAATTATGTAGGGCACAATAATTAGCCTACAGTACATTTATAATGATAACGGCTTTCGCCTTTCTGTGAATGGGGTACCGGTTACTTGTGCATGTAGTACACTTCGAGTAGGCTAATAATGTTACTGGTGTTGTGATGATAATTTTTATTATGTGGACGTGTGTAGCTAGGCTACTTACATTACGGCGTGCATGTAGACTTATATTATCCACTCCATTGCAAAAAAGACGAACGGGTAAAAATGGTAGGCTACATGTATTCCTTGTCATAAATCAAGAACTATGGTAGATATTCACACTATCTCTTCCACAAAATTGGTCTACATGAAATGTTAAAGCCAAATTAATGTTGTCATTTTTTGAGGTCAATGTCATAATTGGTACGTATATGGATTATATTTTGTAGGTGAGTTAGCAAGTGGCCATCTAGATCATGAAAAATCATGTCATATAAAAAAGTTCATTTCATAAAAAAATGACCTCTGGTTGATCATTGACCTTGACCTCAATTAATGACACGACATTTGCTTTAACATTTCATGTAGATTGAACATTGAAAGAAAAACATTTTCCTGTTCAGTTTTTTCACAATGAAGTGGTAGATATGGCCAATGTGAATCCCATATGTTGATACAACACATGCACTAAGCGAGTAATGTTGTGAACCTTTCCATAAAACCCATACATTCAGACGCTTTCCTCTCCTAGTTTGTGTAAAATGTTGATGAGGTGATCGAGGCCAAAGAGGAAGCCTCGGTGAGGACCCGTGTGTTTGACGGTGTCCCCGGGGAACGCCTGGTGTGTGGCGTGGGCGAAATCAATCAACCTGATGTCTACAACAGGAGGTGCAGTGTGTATGTCACAGTTTGTGGTGTGTTCACCGTTACACGTTACGTCATCAGTTTTGATGTCGCGGTTACAACTGACGTCATCCGTTTTTATGTCAGGGTTACAACTGACGTCGTCAGTTTTGCTGTTATCACCGTTACATCGGACGTATTCAGACCTGATGTTATCCTCGTTATAACGTTTGACGTCATCGATAATGTGGTCTCCGTTACAAGTTATGACGTCATTTGACACGATGTTATCTCCGTTACAAACTACAGCTCCATCTGTTTTCATATCACGACCGTTACGATGTGTGACGTCATTACCATGCGTATCATCACCGTTATGACGCATAGTATTACATATTATTGTACCATTCGTATCAACGGAATGGTTATTCACATGTACTACATTATCAGGAATGTTAGGATTATCACGATTTATATTATCACTATCTATATTATCACGATGCTCAGAGTTGTCAGATTTATTTGTGGGATAATTATCGGTACAGACCGTTGCATAGACCGTAGAATCGTCATGGTTTTCGGTATGTTGAGAACGCACGTTGTCGGTGGAATTCGTTGTGGATTTGCATTCCGATTCCGATATATTCCTATTTGGATAGTCGCAATTATTCGTGCTAGTGTAACGTGTGTTCGTACTGACGTCTGGTTTAATTATTCCATTTGTTTCGCCTGGTTTCGTTTTGAGTTTGTGTTTAGCTACACCACAAGTGCACGCGTTGGTTTGTTTTTGGTCGTCAACTTGTGAAATGGCGTCGTAGACGATGAGAAGCGATACCGAGTAGAAGCGGACGCCATCTTGGATGCTGATGACGTCACGAAGGTCACGTAGTTTGTGTATGAGCGGAGGTATGACGTCACGTCGTGTGTGGACGCCGTCGTGAAAGAAGGAAGCCAGCGTTGTGTTGAATTGTTCTATGTTGTCATGGAAACACTTGTACTTGTTGCACGTGGTGTACGTGTTGGTAAGGCGGTTGTATACCTGAAACGATACAATGGGAATTTATA
This sequence comes from Wirenia argentea, assembly GCA_025802215.1. NCBI lineage: Eukaryota > Metazoa > Mollusca > Solenogastres > Pholidoskepia > Gymnomeniidae > Wirenia > Wirenia argentea. The sequence goes on along the minus strand of WNLI01164995.1, from coordinate 2,372 downwards.
TTTATTATTGTGTCTATAGGTAGAGACATATTGGTGGCAAGAGAGGCAGGTACTGGTCAAATGTAGGTGTGCTGTCCTCGCGCATGTGCAATATAACTTTTTTTGTGATTGGATGTCTTTAGACATCGGACATGGGCAAATCCTTGGTGTCACAACTGGAGTAATCTCACTGAAGTGAATCGACAGCTATTGTGGAGCTTGGCTACTGAGCTTGCTATCGATGGAGTTAGTGTTTGTAAAACTGATTAGCGCGGCGTTCTATAACGAGAGGGTGTCTTTATAACTATTATGCTCCTCTCTCCGAGTTCCTCTCTCCGAGTTCCTCTCTCCGAGTTCCTTCGGAGAGCTCAAGTTCAGTACCGTAGTTATAGGACGTATGTGTAATGTGTTATCGGTGAGTGAGGTGGATTCTTAATTGGACCCCTGTGAACTCTCGCCCTAAACCCACATATGCCTATACAGTACATGTGCGTATACAGTAGATCGAGGTGTATATCTATAGTGAGTAGCGATATATAGCTGTGGAACCCACGAACACGAAGAGGCAATAATACGAGCTCCTGAATTCGGTCAGCAACTTTGTGGACCAGGGTCCTATATATGAGAGCCTTTGGTTTCAAATCGAGATTCCTGCACTAAAACATGGACATATTCTGAAAGTGCGGTAGGTATATAAATGCGCATATTTTTTTTCTCATAAAAAAATATATAATAGCGTATCGTACCTTCATGCCGGAGTTCCGCAGACCCAGCACTGTGCTCGTGGTGTTGTTGTACTTCTCAATTTTCCAGTCCCGTACATCCATTGAGTGGTCGTCACCATACAACCTTAGTCCCACCTTCAGGTCTAGTATGGATGGGTGCCGCATCCCCGCCAACACGTTACGGAACCCCATGTATGCTGAGATGGGTTAAGGCTCATGATTCGTGTCGACAACTTGTATAGCATATATGGTATATTTTCAACTATTTTGTGATATTTGCAAAAAAGGCGTTAGGCTATAGGATAGATCCAATCTGACCAGTGACCATCGGATGTATACTCGGTATAATAGGCCTGTAAATCTGATTGAACCGTACCGTACGTTAGAGAAGTAGCCTACTCTCACCCTGTACAAGGCTGAGCAATGCGTTTCTTTCTTTTCTATAAACGATCCATCATCCATTGCTTTGGATCCTTTTTGGATTCAGATGGATCGTGCTCCCTTTTTGTGGAGTTTTTGGCCATCGTGTGCATTTTGAGGATCGTAATGCGTGAACTTCGACCACTTGTGGCCCGAAACGGCTTGTCGGGGCGTAAATTAGCTAAACTATAGGTACACGCCTCGATAACTAACACAGACGTTCAAATCAAACATAGGTCTACTATTTACAAGATTTGTTAACAGAATATTTGTAATAAGGCGTAATCATATATAAACCTGTGTGTCTGCAAATATTTACCAATCTATTTTCATATACGGCATAACATTTTTTGTTGCACATCTAATATATAGCCTATACATTTTTTATTTGAATATATAAAAGCGGTTAGCCCCTAATCTTTCTGAACTATGCATGCAACCTGTACATATATATACACGTTTGAAAATGCAGACATTTGCGCAAACACTGTCACCCCATATTACATGCATGCATAGACTGTGCATGGATTTATATGCACTAGACTATTATAATGTCATTTTCTGTAGGCCATGCCATGTCAATATAATATTTAAAGTACACAGACATAACTAACAAATAAATAGACATATAGGCCTACATATACGCCTACATTGTCGCTAGCCATTTCTCTTCTGTTTACTTCATTATTTCACCGTCGGTTTACTTGCATTATTTATATCGCATATACCCCACATTGAAAATACAAGATCAATATGAAATCAATAGAACATAACGCAAGGAATTACAGTCCTGACCTACATCTGTAGAGATCTAATATACAATATGTATAATAGAATATTATGATAATAACAGTAGACCTATAGCATAGCATGATATCGAGTATAGACTTACAATAACGTTATTCGGTTTACCATGACTATTTTGTACCGCTATCACACGCCTAGGCTAGGCCTATAACATGGTATAGATCACGCGGAAAAAAACTGAACTTGATCTTTGCATAGCCTATAATATTCAGTCTGGATTCTATATCCTGACCATGTCAGGCCGTCTTCTCCTGATATTCTGCTTTCCCCACTACGATTCCACCTGTCGGTCCACGTGTTGCGCATATATACTAGGCAAAAAAAGAAACGCATTTTGCTATCAAATGCCCATTATAACCATATAAATTATGGTGAGTACACGGTTTGTAAAGCCTACATTTGTGGAGTGTAGTATGTCAACAACATGTGCAGCATCATCCA
>WNLI01164994.1:0-22722 GCA_025802215.1 Wirenia argentea | reverse complement strand
CAGACATAACTGCCTCACTGCTTTGAGCCTTTCCAGTATAACTAAAAGCTCAGACATAACTGCCTCACTGCTTTGAGTATTTCCAGGATAACTAAATACTCATACCAACTGCCTCACTGCTTTGAGTATTTCCAGGATAACTAAATACTCATACCAACTGCCTCACTGGTTTTGGGGGTTTGCAGTATAACCAAACTCCCACTTTTTTAACTCCAAAAGAAAATCTTCAATATTTGTTACTTTTAAGACTCGCTACTTTAGAGAATAATAGGCTATATTTCCCCGGTTTAAAAGATTCAAAATAGCAAATAGATTAACTAAAATAACTCAATAATGCCTTTTTATGCTTTATTTCATTTAGCATAATTTATCCTATGATTTGATTAAAAACGCATAAATTAGCAAATATAATAAGTATTAATGCGTTTTATTTTGTTATTTAAATAATTAGTTGACAATAACTTATGTATATGCTATAATACTTTTGTGCAGCAAAAAAAGAAGTTCAAGAGCAGTATCCTTGAATTTACTGGATCAATTATTTTAGGTAGGAGGCAGCAATGGCAGGAGTGTTAGAACATCCCCCAGAGTTTTTAGACGCAAGTAAAATAGGAGCAAGTAGTTCCGTCGCAAGTAATGCACTTTCAGAAGCATCGACTTTTCCAGAAACACATAAATTAATACTAGCTTCAGCTCAACTAAGTACATTAGTTGGGACTTTAGAGCAGCTTCATTCAAGAACAAGCCAAGCTTCTTTAGTCAAAGAAGCTCATATAGGAGATGATGCGGGAGATGATGCGGCTGTTGCTGCAACTTCGACAAAAGGCGCTGGAGATTCATACCGAGGAGATTGGGAGAATAAGCTTAGTTCTCTGAAGCACGATTTGCTTCAATTGTTAAAGGAAGAGCAAAATCTTAAATCATCGGAGAAGCTACTTCTGAAAGCTAAAGCAGAACTTGCGAAAGTTAAAGCAGAAGTTGTAACAGCTAAAGAAGAACTTGCAAAATTAAAAGCTGAAACAGGAGTTGACCCAAGGCAGATAACGTTCTTAGAGTCTGAGATGTACAGCGCCCAGAATGATATCACTTCTATTAAGCATAATATCGCTTCTATTCAGAGTAATCTCGCTTCTATTAAGAAGACGAAATCCGGATTAAGTAAAGTGATCAGTCTACTAGTAGCAGGCATGAAGGGCAAATTGGCTGCATTGAAAGACGAACTGAAAAGTTCACCAAATGGTACGGCTCTTTTTAATGATGTAAAACAAGCGTTAACGGATGCTCAGAACCAAGTATCTGGTGTAGGAGCGGATTCTGATTCTTTTGGAAGTCTTAATAAAGCTTTAATCGGTCTATCACCCCCAGCTCCAAGTGGAGGCGTGGGTGACTCTCCTAAAACCCCCCAGGGTTGGAAAAAATGGCTTGAGAAGTTAATGGAGTTTTTTCAGGGTAATTGGACAGGGGAAGATTTTACAAACTTCCTATTAATGATGCTTCAAGGTGTTAAAGGTGAAGGCAATATGCCTCCGAATATTAAAGCGGAGTTTAAAAAATTATTAAAAAGTGTTATGCAAGAATTAAAAAAAGAAGACCCGAAAGATTTTGCACTAATGTTAGAAGATATAACTTTAGCACTTGGGGGAGCTATGGGTGGGACTGCCGCTGATTTTGCTGAGGCTGAAAAGCTTATGAAAGAAATGCTACAGCAATCAGGCGTTTCTGCTTCTATCAACTGGCCTAACTATGAGAAACAAGCTAGCGAGGGGTGGCCCGCAATTCAAAGAGGAGTCACAGCAGTGCTTACTAATGTCTCAAGGAAATACTTTACCCCAGATTTTAGAGCAGCTATTCAACCCGATATGAACCACATGTTTGGAGCGTGTATTGCAAATGAAAGCATAGGGGAAAAGATAGCAGATCTTCTTGGAACATGGGATTACGGGATTTTTAACTCGATCATGGATGTTCAAAATCTGATCATGCAAGAGATCCAAAAAATCAGAAATGATTTAAATGCAATGCAACAAGACATAGACAATATGGCAAATTCTCCACATGATGCTAAATCAGCATCTGATTTTAAAAAGAGATTTGACGATTTAAAGAAGCAAGAAAGCAGTAGATGGTTAGGTTCAGGATCGGGCTCATCAGGTGCAGCTCTTGGTAGCTTTCTACAATTTCTGGCGAACTGGGGAGGTGGTATACTTAGCTCAGGGAAATCTCCTAGTGAAATTGCAGCAGCAGTTGCTAAAATAATGAACTCTTCTGGTTCATCACCAAGCTCGGACCAACAACAAATTACAACTAACTTTTCGAATATCACAGGTACTTTTTCAACAGCTTCTGAAACTCAAAGTATGGCTCTTCAAAATTCAGAGACGCAATTAGACGCAAACCTAAAGATCAACAACGCTTGTAGACAAACAATAACAACTTTAATCCCTGTTATTTCAAACTACTCTAACGGTTAATCTCTTCTTTAAGAGTAGGTGAGTTACCTCACCTACTCAGATCTTTAGTTTTCTATTCAGCAGAAAGATTTGTTTCTTTAATCATTATTAATACTACTTTGCAGCCTTTTTATATCAAGCGTATTCAACATCCATTCTTTCTCTTAATCATAAATAGTTAATATTCAGTGTAATTATCTATTTAATCAAATAAATAATTGACAAATATAGGTTAATATGTTATTATTTCTGCGAAAGGCGAATAAAACTTAAGTTCAAGAATAGGCTCTTGAATTTTTATGTAGGTAGGAGGCAGTAGTTATGGCAGGTATGTTGGAACATAATTCCGCATTGGAATTATTAGAAGCAAATGAAATTAGAGCAAAAAGCTCTTTAAATGAGGGTGTTTTAGAACCATCAACTTCACCACAAACACACAAATTATTATTAGCTTCGGCCCAACTAACTACTTTAGTTGATGCATTAGAGCAACTCCATACAGGAACAAGCCAAGCATCCTTAGTAATAAAAGACCATATCGGAGATGCTGCAGTAGCAAACGGGCCTCTTGGATCTGTTGGTGGATCTCATGATGTGGGCTCAAGTAGATCTCCTAGCTATAGCAGTATCAAATCTCTTTTAAATGAAATTAATAAACTATTTCAAGAAATGAGCAAAAATCCATCGGGATCTCTTTTAAATGAATTGATGCAAGACCTTATGAAAGCGATGAATGATATCAATGAATTGAAAAATTCCTCGATGTCTCAAAAAGATAAAAATAATTTAACGAATGATCTCAAAGCGATAATGAACGCTCTATTTGGAGATGACCCTTCATTGAATCCCTGGCCTGGGGGAGGTCCTTCTAAAGATGGTAATATCTTATTAACCTGGCTGGATTATTTGATGAAGTCAACGGGTTATAAAGAAGGAACAGTTCCATCAAATGAAGAGTACCAAAAAATACTAAAGTATATGGAGGAAGTAAAAAACTTTGCACGTGAACTTTCGCAGTTTCTTCCAGCTGATGACCAAAAAGGTTGGGCAGAAGAGCTTTCATATTTGAATGAGGCGTGGTGGCCAACACCAAGTCAAGAGCATACTAAACAGTATATTATGGGGCAAATTGAAGGTTTTAATGACACTGGTAGTTACAGCCAATACAACTCGAATAACCCTGGTAATTCAGCATTTAATCAAATTAGATCTGCAGCAAGTGCAGTTAACAATGCTAATAAAAGTTTAAATAATCCTGACAATACCCCTCAATATTGGAAACAGTGGCTTGAAAAGTTAATGGAGTTTTTCCAAAGTAATTGGACAGGGGAAAATTTTACAGATTTTATGCTAATGCTCCTTAAAGGAGTTAGTAAAGAAGGCGATATGCCTCCGAATATTAAAGCGGAATTTAAAAAGCTACTGGTCTCTGTTATCAAAGAATTAAAAAAAGAAGAAAACTCAAGCACATACGGGAATGATTTTAGTAAGATGATAGAAGACATAACCTTAGCTCTTGGACATGCTATGGGTAGTTTTTCTGAGGCTGAGAAGCTTATGCAAGAGATGTTAAGTCAAGGAGGTGCAGCTCCTATAAATTGGGCTTACTACAATGAAGAAGCTGCGCAAGGTTGGGCCGCAATAGAGCAACATGTTACACAGGATCTTATTGTTTATTCGGAGCAATACTTTACCCCAGGTCTTAGAGCAGCTATTCAACCCGAGATGAATCACATGTTTGGAGCGTGTATTGCACATGAAAGCGTTTGGGAAAAAGTTGCGGACCTTCTTGGAACATGGGATTACTCGATTTTTAACTCGATTATGGACGTCCAAAATATGATCATGCAAGAGATCCAAAAAATCAGAAATGACTTAAATGAGGCGCAGCAGGACTTGGACAATATGGCAAATAATCCTAATGACACTGCGTCAGCAAAAGACTTTTTAGAGAAAATGGCAGATTTAAAGAAATTATCAGCTAGCAGATGGCTAGGCTCAGGGTCGGGTTCATCGGGCGAGGCTCTTAATAAGTTTTTGACCTTTTTGAATGGCTGGGGAGATAGCGTATTTAGCAAGACACCACCGAATTATCAGCATATTGCAGCAGTAGTACATAGTTTTATGACTGCTCATGGCACTTCACCAACTCCAGAGCAGCAGCAAATTACAACGAACTTTTCGAATATGTTAGGTACTTTCTCAACAGCTTCTGAAACGCAAAGTATGGCTCTTCAAAACTCAGAAACGCAACTCGATGCAAACCTAAAGATAAATAACTCTGTTAGACAAACGATGACAAGTCTAATTCATGTCATCACTAACTACTCTAACGGATAATCTTTTCTTTCGTGAGTAGATGAGATGAGGCATCTCATCTACTCATAGTCTTTTTACCTTATTTTATCTTCTTTAAAAATTCGATATACCACCTATTTTAAAAAAATTAATTGACTTTAAATCCTATTTCTGATATAATAAAAAAACCGCTGTGTTTTTTATGTGCTAAATGAAGGTTTGGTGCGATGTAGCTGTAATATATCTATCTGGAGGTAGTTATGTCAGGAGTTTTGGAACATCCTAGTTCATTGAATGTTAATGATATTAAGTCAGAAAAAACGGTTCAGGGGGCAACACATGCGCCTCATGATCAACATGACTTATTAGTTGCATCTAAAAGTTTAGAGTCTGTCAAAGAGGCTTTGTCTATTTTGCATCAAGAACTTACAGAAACAGAGAGTGTAAAAAAAGAACATGTAGCGGATCGCTCGTTAAATCCGTCAGAAGCCGCTGAACTTATGCAATCCTCTGCTGAAGCTTCCTCAAATTCAAGCAAAGGACCTCATGGATATCAAACGCTAGACGATTGGGTAGCTTTATTAAAAGAGCTTTCCAAAGAGTTATCTGATTTGCAAAGTGTTGAAAAAAAACTAAAGGCAGCTGTTGAAGAACTTGCAAAAGATAAGGCAAAAATTCAACAAAAAGTCAGTGAGCTAGAAAGCCAAATTAAAAAATTAGAAAAGGAAAAAGGCGATTTAATTAATGAAGTGACAAAGCTTAGCAATGGGATGGGGACGCATATAGATGATTTAAATAAGCTCTCATCTACTTCTAAAGGACTTAAGAAAGATGTAACTAATGCTCTTCAAGGTGTATTACATTCATTTGCAAATGGCCAAGCGGCTGATCCTAAAGCTGTACTTGATGATAGTGTTATTGATAGTGTCAACAAATCTTTAACCGAGGGGAAAAAAGATGCAGGTAAAGCTGATGCTGCAAAAACCCCAGATTACTGGAAAAAATGGCTTGAGAAGTTAATGCAATTTTTTCAAGGCAATTGGACAGGGGCTGATTTTACAAACTTTATGTTAATGATGCTTCAAGGTGTTCAAAAAGAGGGCGATATGCCTCCCGATATCAAGGCGAAATTTCAACAATTATTAAAAAGTGTTTTTCAAAAATTACAAGAAGAAGATCCGAAAGATTTTAGTAAAATGTTAGAAGACATAACTTTAGAACTAGGCTCGAGTATTGGTTTTGATAATGCTGAGAAGCTTATGCAAGAAGCATTAAAAGAGGCGGGTCAAAGTGCACAAACTATAGATTGGACTGACTATCAAAAGCAAGCGGCCAAAGGATGGCCCGCTATTAAAGACCAGGTCACAAAGGATCTTACTGGTTTTTCAGTGAAATACTTTACTCCGGATTTTAGAGCAGCTATTCAGCCTTCTATGAATGACATGCATTGGGAGTGTGTAAAGAATGAGAGCATATGGGAAAAAGTCTCTGATATATTAGGAACATGGGATTATGGAATTTTTAACTCGATCATGGATGTTCAAAATATGATCATGCAAGAGGTTCAAAAGCTTAGAGCGGATATAAATTCGATGCAGCAAGATTTAGACAACATGGCAAATGACCCGAATGATACTAAATCAGCATCTGACTTTCAAGCGAAAATGAAAGACTTAAAGGATCAAGAAAGTAGCAGGTGGTTAGGGTCAGGTTCGGGTTCATCAGGTGAAGCTCTTGATAAGTTTTTGACCTTTTTGAATGGCTGGGGAAGTAAAGTGTTTGACTCGGGAAAATCTCCTAGTGACATTGCAGCAGCAGTTAATAAAATCATGAAATCTTCTGGTTCATCACCAAGCTCAGACCAACAACAAATTACCACTAACTTTTCGAATATCACAGGTACTTTTTCAACAGCTTCTGAGACACAAAGTATGGCTCTTCAAAACTCAGAGACACAACTCGATGCAAACCTAAAGATTAACAACTCTTCGAGGCAAACAATGACAAGCTTAATTCATGTCATTACAAACTATTCTAATGGGTAATTATTCTTTTTAACTAAAAACAGGAGTTTTAAAGAAGAAAAACTGAATAAAATTAAAGAGTTGATTATTAACAACATATGTAATCGGTTCACTGCAAATGGAATAGAGCACAAAAGCAACAGAATAAAACACAAGTTATTTGCTGTAAGTGTTTTATGCGTTAAATAACTATCTGAAAGTTTTTAGTCAACTAAGTAACTGTTAATAAATAACATTTGCTCTAACGTGCTAGTATTAAAAATTTTAATTGACATTTATTAAAATATTTGCTATAATACTTTTGTACGCTTAGGCGTAGAGTAATAGTTTAACGAACTAATAATAATTAAGGAATCGTGGTATGAATCAAACGAATATAGTAGAACCTAAAGATGTCTCTCATGTTGCAAGTCAATTTATTGCAGCAAAAGACGATAAGGAGAAGGGAGAAAGCAAAAAGCCTGAGTCAGGACATGCTCCGGCGTCTCTAGGTGAAGTAAATGGAAGTGGAGATAATTATAATATCCCTATCCAAGCTCCTCACGTTAATGCAGCAATTATGATGTATTGTGGACAGATTCTGGAAGAAATTATGCAGAGTTTGGCGCAAACAGCAAGTGTTAACGCTACTTTGCAGACATTTTTCTTAGAAAATCAGGTGCAATATTGGGCAGGAAGAACAAGTTATTTTAACGCAGCAATTTCAAAATTAGCAAGTCAAATTAACGCAAACCCAAAATCTTCAACAGGAGCACAGGTACAAGTTACAGCAGCACAGGGTAAATTACAACAAGCGCAAGCAGCAGGTCAATCTTTCCAACAGGAAGCAAAACAATACGAAAATACATCGAATAACATGACACAGAACGAACAAACATTTGCATCGTATATTACAACATTATTACAGGCTATTAAAGATGCTGCATCTTAAAAGAGGTATTTAAAAATTAATATAATAATCGCGAAAATATAGCGGGGGAACACATGGTAGGAATAGACACACATGACGTAGATCATAAACAAGTAATACATCTTATCAGCGCATTAATTGCAGCTGATGAAAAAAAATCAGGAATTGAAAAAAAAGCAAAGAAAGCTGCAGCTGATATAAAAGAAGCGACAAAAACTGGAAGCAGAATTAAACAAGAAGCAGCAACTCAAAAAGCTTTAGAAGAATTATTTAAAGGAAATCCTCTCTTGGACCAAGAGAAAATTAGCTCAATTCAGGATGGGCTTTTATCCGTATTAAATAAAGGTGGTCAACTAGATATAAAAACTCTTTTGAAAGATGAGATTGAACTGTTAGGCGCTGATTCTAAAGGTGGAATTGCGTGCGCTAAACTTTTAGCCGATGATGGTACAGGGCAATCACGTCTTGATGGCTTTACACAAGATATGCTTGCAAAGCAATCGTTAGTTAATGGTCAATTAAAGCCGGCACTAGAAGCTTGTAAAACACCACAAGAGTATAATAAATTTTTAAAAAAAGTGGAACATCATAAAGGTTTGGAGTCACCACATAAGAATAATAATAATCCGAATATTAGCAGTAACCAATTTAAGAATATGTTAGCTGCTGAAACACTTCTTTTAGAGCTTATTCAAAAGTTAGACGGTCTCAACGCTACAGCTCAAGATAACAGTATGAGTTACGAAGGGGTAATGGGAGATATTATTAAAAATAATGCTGTTGATAAAGCTAATGCTGAGATGAAAAAAATTAATGCTCAGCATCATGAGAGCACATGTCAAAAAGTTGTACACGCATTAGAAATTATTGTTGGTGTTGCCCTACTCATAGTTGCAATATTAACAGATCAGCCTGAACTAGCAGTTGTTGCTGTAATATTAGTGCTACAAGGTACTGGATTAATGAGCAAGATGGTCGGGGCTTTAGCAAAATTAGTAGGTTCAAAACTACTAGCAGAGCTTATCATTAGCGTCATTGTTCTTGTATGCACAGCAGGTCTTGGGGTTGCAGCAGATGTTGAAATGACAGCTGGAATGATCGCAAGAACAGTTTTCATGGTATTATCTTCAACGGGTCTTTTAACAGACGGACTTGCAGCTCTTCTTGAGCTTTGCGGAGTTCCTAAAGATGAAGCTGAAGAAATAGCCACCTATATCGTACTTGCAATTACGATTGTGACTATAGTAGCTTCACTTGCCAATGCAGTAAAAGCTGCAGGTGGAATAGCTAAGGCTGCGTCAGCTGTTGGAAACGCTGTTAGGAAGTTCTTTTCAGGAGGTTGGGAAAGTTTGATGGCTTTCTTCTCAGAAAGTGCAGAAACAGCAGGGACAGCTCTAGAAAATCCCGATGTTGGAATAGAACTACAAGATCTATCTCGATTAAGAGGAGGAGAACCTGAAGGATCTGGAGGAGAAGGAGGTTCAGGAGAAGAACTTACTCCAGTTCAACAACAAGCAGTTGCACAACTAGAAGTTGCACGTGCTCTTAGATCTGTTGAAGTAGAACTGCAAGAGGTCGCTGATGTGAGAGCTCCAGAACCTACTCAAGGAAATGCTGGAGTAAGAGATAGCGGAGAACCGAGACCTTCCGAAGAAGGTGACGGTTCTGGAGATGTTGATGCTCCTGGACCTGGATCGGGAGACTTTGCAGCGCAAGAACAAGCTGCTTCAATAGAAGAAAGAGGCTTAGGCGAAGAAGTTGAAGGCAGAAGATTAGAAGAAGGAAGAGAAAGCTTAAAAGGCAAAAAAAGCGGTAAGCTGTCTAAATTAAGAGAGATGCTCAAAGGCTCTAAGAAATTGAAGTATATTCAAGGTGGTCTTATGGGAATTACTCTTGCGGGTATGGCTGCTGAAGGGGTTTGCAATATCGAGATAGGAAAAATTCAACTTGAATTAGCATCACTCATAAAAGAGATAGCAGCTATGGATGCAGCCAATGTTTTTGCTCATATGAACTTAGAAATGGCTCAAAATAGCGCTGAAGGATACAACAACGAAGATAAAACTAACCAGAAAACAACTGTTGATTCGGCAAAAGCATTGCAAAATGATTTTTCTGCTTATCAACAAATGGTAGGCATGATTACTGCATAAAACGGGGAAATAAAAATTAATATTACGGTAGGAGATAGAAATGACAGACGTCAATCAATCGGTAGCACATTTAGACTTTAGTCACTTAGAAGGTTTAATCAGTGCATTATTGCAAAAACAATCGAAAGAAGTTGATGCAAAACAAGTGGAGCACTTAGTAAGTGCAGAAGTTGCAAATGCAAAATCGGGTAAGAAGTTAAAGAAAAAAGGAGAAGGTGTTTTTTCACGAGCTTCTTCTAAAAAAGGCGCAGCTGTTCAGGAAGAACGTGTAGATTTAATAGGAGAACTAAAAGATCTATTAAAAAGCGGTGATCTAACAGCTCAAGAAAGAGACAACTTAGAAGAACTTTTAAGTACAACCCCAGACGGACAAACTGTTTTAGAAGAATTATTGGATGGTTGTGCTTCAGCTTATAAAAGTGAAGTTGCAAAATTTGGTGATGCGTATGTTCAAGATCAACTAAAGGATCTTCCTAAAGATTCAAGTGTAGGTAAATTGTATTCTGAACTTGCAGAAACAGATGATTCGGGAAAGACTCTCTTTTCTAGGTTTTCAGATGAGCACCTATCAAATCGCTTAGGAAGGGGCAACTCTGTACCTGAAGATACGTTAACTGTACCTGAAGATACGTTAACTGTACCTGAAGATACGTTAACTGTGCCTGAAGATACGTTAACTGTGCCTGAAGATACGTTAACAGGTCCTTCAACAGGAGGAGACAATCCGCAATTTGATCCAAATTCAGGTGTATGGCTTGTTTCAATTGCATCTAGGATTCAAAATATGATGAGTGAAGAGTTAATTTCACTCGCTCTTATGTTGATAATGCTTGGCGCTGAAACAGTCAATAGTTTGATCAAAAGTGCTAACGCAATGGCTCAAGGTATTGCCCAATTAACTATTGATCAAGGTAATAAACAAGCTGATCAATACTTATCTACAGGTATCACTTCTATGATTAGTGGTGCAGTGTCTATTGGAGCTGTGATGTATAGTACTCGATCTACACAAGAAAACCTTAGAGAAATGAAAGGGTACCGAAATAAGGAAATTCAAAATGAAGAAATACACAATTCTTTATTTGGAGAAGGACACGCCGAAGGGATAGCACAAGCAGAAGCTGATGGACCCGTTGTAGCTGCGACCGAGGAAAAAGCAAAAGCTGAAGAATTAGCTGCAGACTTAGAGGACAAATACAAAGCGAAATTAAAAGCCCCAGTTAATGGAAGAGATGGAATGACTCGCCAAGAGCAACTTAATCAGGAAAGAGATCCAGCAAGAAGAGAAAGGCTTAGAGATTCTATTAGAGAAGATTCAATTAGAGATTTCCTGGGAGAGCACGGTAATGAATTAACGGGAGCTGGAAGAACTAAAGTTGCACAAGAGTTTTTCAAGAAACTAGGAGCTTCTTCTGAAGGAGCCTTTAAAAATCAAGGAGCTTTTTTAAGATCTTTAAATACAGAAGGTCGTGGTTCACTACCATCTGAACGAGACAGCTTCATACAGCATTTAAGAACACGAAATCCGGGCGTTACTGGTCCTAAAGGTGAAAACTTCCAAGACTATGCTAAAGGAGTCGTTGAATCTGATAAAGATTATCTTAGAGGAAATGCTGATAGAGCTTTTTCTCATTGGAATACAAAGATGCAGATTGTAAACAGTTTTGTTCAAGCGGGAACGAGTGTTGCACAAGGAGCAGCTCAATTCTCCAACTCTTTTTTAGAAAGGGCAAGGGCACAAGCTGAAGCAACTAAGAGTTTTGAACAGCAATTAGTGGGTATGGTTTCTGGTGGTATTAGTCCACAGCAACAGCAGCAAGTTAACTCATTGAAACTTATTCAAGATTTCTTAGAACAAAATAGAAACCAGGTTCAAGCAGCAGCTCAAGTTGCTCAATCTGGTAGGGCATAAATTAGTTTTATTATCCCCTTTTCTCCGGCTGCCTTGGGGCTCACTCTCCCCAAGGTAGTTTTTTTTTCTTCTTTATTAAAAAGTCATTTATAGTTACACAAAGAAAATAAATAAAAAGCTTTATTTGGGATGTCTGCACTCGAAGAATTTTGTAACATGTTATATGAGGATTTAGGTAGAGAGGAGAAAGTCTATCCTGATGATGAGACCCATACAGCGACGCTTTCTTTTGAAGATGGTGTTCAAATAAAAGTTAAAGATTTAAGTCCGGGATTTCTTTTCAAAGGTGAAATTGCAAAATCTCCGGAAAAAAATTTAGAAATGGTTTATTCAGCGATTATGCTGGGTAATTTGTTTTCTGAAAGCTCGGGTGGTGGGATAGTTGGATTAAATAAAGAAAGTAAAATGTTGACACTCTCCATGGCTTTGCCGTATAGGATCTCTTTTCAAGAGTTTAGAGATAAAGTAGAAGATTTTACGAATTATGTGGAGTTTTGGCGCCAAGAGCTAAGTGATATACAGGATGGAAAGCAGAGTGTATTATTACCTTAAAAAATTAAAAAACAGGGCCTTATGAGTGCAAAACTAATTGCAGAAGAGGGGCCTTTTAAAGGACGCATCCTACCACTTGATCAAGGGACAGAGTGGTTAATTGGAAGAGATCCTGAGTGCGATCTTGTACTCGAAGATTCTAAAGCTTCCAGAAAGCACGTCCTTTGTCGTTTAGTTGACAGGGATTTTGTATTAGAAAACCTTAGTGACATAAACCCTGTGCTAGTTAATGAAAAACCTTTTGAAGGCAATTATCCTCTAAAAGAGGGTGATAGAGTAAGGATTGGCTCTACATTATTTTATTTTACTCTTTTGGACAAACCTATAGAAAAGCCTAAAAAAGATGCATTAGAAGACCAGTACGATGATATTTTTGAAGATGCAGAAGACGTTCCTCCTCCTATTGAAGAAGAAATACCTAAAGATGAAATAGAAAAAGTAGAAGAGCATGTAGAAGATGAGTTTGTTCATCGGGATGAAGTTCATCGAGATGAACAGGTAGAGGAGCCCCCTAAAGATCAAGAAGAAATAGATATACACTATGATACGATTTTCCAAGAAGGCGATGATTTAGATGAAGCTATAGCAGAAGGGCTTTCTGATGACTATCTCGAAAGAAGCAGATGGCATTTAAAGGTTTTGGCAGGACCAAATACGGGTGCGGAATTTGGGATGGTCAAGGAGAAAACGTACATTATCGGAAAAGATGTGGGTTCTTGCGACATTCTGTTTCACGATTTAAGCGTTTCTAGGAATCACGCGAAGTTAAGTATAAAAGAAGATGAGACTCTTTTAATCGAAGATCTTAATAGCCGTAACGGCGTCTTAGTCGATGGCGAACTCATAAAAGATCAAATGCAAATCGCAACGAATAACTTAGTTACCTTAGGAACAACTACTTTTGTGGTAGTTGATAGAGAAAAAGGAGCAGAAACTCTAGTTTCGTTATCATTGCCTAGTGCGCCAAAAGAAAAAGAAGAAGAAACAGTTGAAGAAGAAAAATATCAAGAGCCTGAATACGAAGAAGAAGAAGAGGATTTAGCAAAAGCACACGGAGTTTCATCGTCAAGCTTTATAGTAACAGGGCTATTGGTTGCGGTCATATTAATATTGGGTATTGGTATAGTGATGCTTTTCTCTTCAAAAGAGGTTAGGCCAAAAGAGGGGGATTACTCGGAGTCTATCAAAGAGGCTATAAAGACTTACCCTGATGTTCTCTACTCTTATAATAAAAACACAAGAAACCTCTTTTTATATGGTCATGTTCTGACTACGGTTGATAAGGAACAGTTTCTGTATCAATTAGATGGAATGAAATCTATCAAAAAAATTGAAGATAACATTGTTGTTGATGAGCAGGTTTGGCGAGAAATGAATCAAATTCTCGATAGGTATCCTCAATGGAGGGGAGTCAGTATTCATGCTTCGGAACCAGGAAATTTTGTAATTACGGGTTATTTACAAACAAGACAACAAATGGGCTTGTTAACCGACTATGTTCATACCCATTTTCCTTATACAGATCGTCTTTCTAACCATGTTATTGTAGAAGAAGACCTTTTCCAAGAGGTTTTCACTAAAATAAGGGGAGCTGGTTTTTATAATGTCCAAATAGGTTTAGTTAATGGCGATCTCTCTCTTTCTGGATATGTAGCGATTAATCAAAGGGAAAGTTTTTTAGAGCTTATAAAGACTCTTCGCTCAATCCCTGGTGTATCGCGTCTCAATAATTTTGTTATGGTGATTGAGGACAAGGGTGATCTTGGTGCTATAGATATCTCAAGTCAGTATAAAATTACAGGGTATGGTCAACACGATAATGTAAATATGAGCGTTGTTGTTAACGGAAGGATACTTACCGTGGGTAGCTATTTAGATAATATGAATGTAATCAGTATTCAGCCCCATACAGTCTATCTTGAGAAAAATGGGTTGAAATATAAAATAAATTATAATAGGTAATGAATTAATTGTTAAAATTGAAAAAAAAATATAAATAGAGGTCTAGATGTTTGGAATGGGAAAAGACCAGGATGATTCTGGCAAAGCAGAAGAAATAGTTTATGATTTAGAACTAGAATTAAAAAATGCCAACCGGAGAGAAGAGGTTAGGCATCATATGGAAGGAAGGATTCATAGGTTAAAACAAATTCTAAGAGATGGTTCTAGCTTAAAAGAATACCAACACTGCGGATCGATCCTGCAAGGTTATCATGCCTTTATGAAGGTCATGAATCGAATAAGTATGAAAAAATAAAGAAAAAGGAGCAAGCAATGGCTGACAGTAGTGGAACGATCTTTTGGGGTCCAATGAAAAATGCAATTATTGCCACAGTTGGGAGTGTTAACAGTACATTAAAAAAGGTTGAAGATGCAAGAAGTGGTCAGAAAATTGAGGTTACAACCCAGTTGCAATGGGAAATGGCAATTATGCAGCAGGTTTTGACAGCATCATCGAACGTAACGGAAGGGGCGAACTCTATTATTAAAAGTTCGCTGAGTATGATTAGTAGATAAATTATTAAGTTTAAGTTTCTTATTATTAACATGAGATAAGAGGATAATATGACTCAAACAGAAAAAGAGTTTTTACATGAGTTTCTCGAAGATATGCCTTTACTTCTAGAAGCTGGATTTATTGCAATTAAGCAGGTTGATGAAGATAGCGCAAAAAAGCTTTTTTGCTCGGGTCTTGTTATTAACCCCGAAGAAACATTGTCAGCAATTGGCATGGGGATGGTTCATTTATACAAGCTTGAACTTGATGAAGCCTGTAAGCTTTTTAAAGCAGTATTAGATAAAGAACCCAAAAATCAAATGGCAAATGCTTTTTTAGGTATTGCTAATTTGTTTATGTTAAATGAAGATGGTTTAAAAGAGGGAGGCGATATCATAAAAGGTGTTCTAAATACAGTAAAAGATCCCCAGTTAAAACTACTTGCAGAAAATACTATTAAGCTTAAAGAGGAGATTTCTGGGAAGGTAAAAGATCTTCACCCTTTAGAAAAAGGACAAACAAAGAGTCCTCTAGACAGATTGAAAAGATAGTGTTTATTTAAAGAATAAGCTTGATTAAATCTTGGATGAGTATTGGGGGATGACATGTAGAAGCATAAAATAAAATAATAAAGTTGGTGGAATATGGCTAATAATCCTGTTTCAGATCAAGGGGGTATCAATACTCCTAAAAACTTACCGGAACAAATTCCTAGTATAGAGCCTCAGGAAGGAACTGAGCCTAGCGAAGATTTTTCGAGCATGTCTTCTCCACAAGAGGGTAATGTTGAATCGCAACAATCTTCACCAATGAATGTAGCTCATGAGCAGCAGGCTCAAATGCATCCAGCAAAAGCTTCTACAGAAAATCTGATGTCAGGAATGAAAAATGCTTTGGCTCAAATGGAAGCCTTGCAGGGATCTCTACAAACACCAAAACTCAAACTCAACAAACGGACAACAAAACTTTTAAAAGCTAAATTTAAGAGAACTCAGGATAATCTCAACTTTATTTCATCTAAACTTAATGCTGGAGATAAAGATGAGGAAGAAGGCGGTCAAAATGGTAACCAAAAATTAGATCAAATATCTTCAGATGACGATAAACCTGCAGAAAAACTCGTCTCATGGTTAGTCGATGGTCAATCACAATTAAGGGATGCTATGCAATCTGCAAGAAATATGGGAAAGGATAAAAAGCACCCAGAACTTATTATTGCAGATGCATTTGCCCTGCAAGTGAAAATGTATAGAGCCCAGGTAGAATTGGAATTTTCAACAGCTGTAATTCAAAAATCCATCGAAGATCTTAAGACATTAATGAGTGTTCAGTTATAATGATAAGTGCTTTTGCTATTAGTTAATGGAGAGATAGAAAATGGGAAACCAGTACGATGATATCATCAGTGGACTGAGCGACATCGATTTAACAACGGTCAATGGAAGGATTACTGAAGTTGTAGGAATGCTAATAAAGGCGGTCGTTCCTAATGTGAAAGTTGGTGAAGTCTGTCTTGTGAGTAGAGAAGGCCTAGAGCCTTTAAGAACAGAGGTTGTTGGTTTTACTCAAGAAGAAGTTTTTTTATCTCCTCTAGGGGAAATGGCAGGAATAGGACCTTCATCTGAAGTTATTCCAACAAAGCTTCCTATTATTATTAAGGTTGGTACAGGGCTGCTAGGTAGAGTGTTAAATGGTCTTGGAGAACCTATGGATGTGGATACGAAAGGTCCTCTTGAGCTTCAAGAGACTATGACTATCCATCGTTCTCCTCCTGATCCCTTATCTCGTGAGTGTATTTCCAAACCCATTTCTGTTGGGGTGCGTTGTATAGACGGTGCTTTAACATGTGGAGAAGGGCAAAGAGTTGGGATATTTGCAGGAGCTGGTGTGGGAAAGTCAACTCTTTTAGGAATGATTGCAAGAAATGCTAAAGCTGATGTTAACGTGATTGCGCTTATCGGTGAAAGAGGAAGAGAACTTAGGGAGTTTATTGAGAAAGATTTAGGTGAAGATGGAATGAAGAGGTCTGTTGTTGTAGTTTCTACTTCTGACCAGCCTTCACAAGTTAGGTTAAATGCAGCCTATGTAGGAACGACTATCGCGGAGTATTTTAGGGATCAGGGAAAATCAGTAATACTCATGATGGATTCTGTTACTCGTTTTGCAAGGGCTTTAAGAGAGGTTGGCTTGGCAAAAGGAGAGCCACCTGCTAGAGCAGGTTTTACACCCTCGGTTTTTGCAACATTACCAAAACTTTTAGAGAGATCGGGTAGATCAGATAAGGGATCAATAACAGGGTTATATACTATTCTTGTTGAAGGAGGAGATATGTCAGAGCCTGTTGCTGATGAAACTAAGTCAATATTAGATGGGCATATTGTCTTATCACCAGAACTTGCTCAAAGCTATCACTACCCCGCAGTTGACGTCTTAGCTTCTGTAAGTCGTATTTTAAATTCTATTACAGAAAAAGACCACCAAGAACTTATAGGGAAGATAAGACAAGTACTTGCTAATTATCGCAAAAATGAAATGTTAATCCGAATTGGAGAATATAAGCCAGGTTCAGACAAAGATGCTGATTTTGCAATTAACTATATCGATAAAGTAAATAACTTTTTAAAGCAAAGAGTAGACGAAAAGTCGAGCTTTGAAGAGACTTTAACTCAATTAAGAGCATTATTTAGGTAGATGAACAAGTTAAAGAGAAAACGATATGGCAAAAAAGCCAGTTTATCCGTTAGCACAAGTCTTAGTAATCAAAAAAAGACGAGTCGAAATAGCTGAAAAGAATGTAGCTGAAAAAGCAAAAATATTAGAAAAAGAAAAGGAGAGGTTAAAGAAAGCTGAAGAAAAACGCGATGAAGTAAAAAAACATTATAGTGATAAGTTAGAACAGCTCAGAAATGAACTCGACCAAGGGACAACAACAACTAAAATCCAACAAATGAAAGATTACCTCAAAATTGTAAAAGAAAGTCTCCAAGTTGAAGAAAAAAGAGTAAAAGAGCATGAAAAACAGGTAGAAACCGCACAAAAGAATTTAGAAGTTGCAAAGAGAGAGCTTAAGGAAAAAAGACAAGAATTTGATAAGCTAGAAACGCATAAAAAGGAATGGATAAAACAAAAGAGAAAAGAGCTTTTAA
Organism: Wirenia argentea; assembly: GCA_025802215.1. Classification (NCBI taxonomy): domain Eukaryota; kingdom Metazoa; phylum Mollusca; class Solenogastres; order Pholidoskepia; family Gymnomeniidae; genus Wirenia; species Wirenia argentea. The sequence goes on along the minus strand of WNLI01164994.1, from coordinate 4,780 downwards.
GAGAAGAGGCTAAAAATTTAGATGAGGTAGGCTCTTTAACCTATTTAAGCCGTCGAAGAAGAGAAGCTGAAGATGAAGAAAGGCGACATAGAAGAAAAAAAAGTTAGGTAGATATTATGACAAGACCAGTTGATCCATTAGAAAATAGGCCTCATAAAAGAAGACATAGTGATGATGATGATGGTGGTGGAGAATTTTCTGAGGCTAATTTTAGAAAATTTTTAGAAAAAATCAAAGCTGCAGAACAAGCATATGAAGAAGAAGAACGACAAGTAGAATCAGAAGAAAAAGAATTACATCTTCTCGAAGAACTGGAAGGGGGACTGGGAGATTTTGGAGAGGGAGCTGCAGGCTCTGGAATTAAAAAGTTAGAAGCAGAAGAGCAACAGATGCAAGAAGAGCAAGAGCAGGTAGAAAAATCTCTTGTTACTGCGAGCCAATCGGAAGACAAAGCCTCGAAAGGCCTGTCAAATATTTCTGACAAAGAAGGAGAGAAAAAAACTCCTCAAGGTAAAAAGGATTTGAATCGTTACCGAGAAGAACAACGCTTTGAAAAAGATAAGAGAGATCATGGATTTACTGCTGAGGGAAGAAAAGTGCAATCGGATTCTCTTTGGAACCCCTCCCGTGTAGCGGAGCCTGTTCATAGCGATAAAAAAGATGATGAAGAGCATCGAAAGGGTGTTAAATCAGGCACAAGGAAAAGAGATCAAAAACAAACCCCTTTTGACATTTATGCTTCTAAAGAGTCTGAGCGTATGAGGCCGCTAAAAAAAGAAGAACCAGAAAGCAATGTTTCATCAAAAGATGTTAAGAGAAAATCCTTTGGGAAAGCTAAAAACTTTCCAGGTGCAGCTGATATAGCTAGTAAAGAAGGAACTACCCCAGCCATCGGTGACGTTACAGAAGATCTAAGTGGCGTACCTGCTAAAGGTAAAGCTGCGACTCCAGGCGCTGCTCCTGTCGTTAGTAAAGACGAAGCCGCTCCTGTCATTAGTAAAGACAAAGTAGCTGGACACTCTGATCTAAGTGGCGTGCCTGTTAAAGGTAAAACTGCGACTCCAGGCGCTGCTCCTGTCGTTAGTAAAGACAAAGTAGCTGGACATTCTGATCTAGGTGGCGTGCCTGCTAAAGGTAAAGCTGCGGTTCCAGGCGCTGCTCCTGTCGCTAGTAAAGACGAAGGTGCTCCTGTTGTCGGGCACTCTGAAGTATCTGCAAAAGGAAGAGCCCATCCATCAAGCCCTATGCATGATGATACGAAGGCAGTAAAACCAGGAGTGCATAAAGAGGCATCATCAACTAAAGGAAGAATAGAAGCTCAAGATGGGGTGGTAAAGGGCAAAAAAGAAACTATAGAGGCTAAAGCGAAGCATGAAAGTGTGGGCCATAAGAAAGTCAAAGCAGAATCTAAACCCGATGATAAAAAGACTACCTTAGGTAAATTTAAAGAAGAACATACAGAGATGACTCAAAAAGATTTGGGTTCAAAAAAATCTGGAGAAACAGCGAAAACAAAAGAGGAAAAAGAAAAAGCGAAAAAGGAAGTTGAATTATCTGCAAGACATGCAGAACAGGTGAGTCAAGAGCAGTTTACAGCTACACCACCATCAACAGATACATCCAATGTCTCTACGCATGCTTCTTTTTCTCCAGAGCCTACAATTGAACAGATGAACAAAGTGCACGAAACGATACTACAAGAAGCAAGTCAGATGAGAAACGATGAAGTATCACAAGTTTCTATTCAGATAAATGCTCAAGGAACTCCTTTAGATAAAGTTGTTGTATCAATTGAGCTACATAAGTACCGTCCCTATGAGGTGAATATCACATTTAAAGGAGTGTCAAATGATGCTATGAATGCAATAAATAAGCATAAAAGTCGTTTGCGAGCTACTTTAAAGGATAAAAATATTAACGTTCATCAAATGAGTATAGATGTTAGAGGGGTAGAAAGTGTATAGCAGTGAGGATTCATAAGTGAGATCAGAACAACCTTATAGTTGGGTCGATTATGTAAGCAAGGTTTTAATGGAGAATGATGAGACTCCTTTATTACCTACGGGTGTAGATTTTTCATGGGATATGCTTTCTGAAAACATAAAAGAGACATTTCAACTAGAGCATTGTGAGATAAAGCCCTCAGAGTTTAAATGGAGAGAGCATGAAGAACTCTGGACAGGGCTAGGAGATCAAGTAAGTGTTGTTTATGCAGTGGTAACTCCTATAGAGGGGCATATAGCTTGGGGCCTTTCAGGGGAAGACCTGTCCCGTCTTATAGCATGTATGATTAATGGGAATCAAAAGAAAGAACAAGGCTTTGATCATAAATTAAAAGAGGGTTTTTCTCATTTTTTTGCAATTGAGATTCTTCAAAGTATAGAAAAAATGCAAATATTGCAGTCGATGTCTCCACGAATTACTACAGCTCTTGACAATAACACTCCTGGTTTGTGTATGGATGTTTCTATAACGATTGGCTCCGATGTTATTTGGTCACGGTTAGTTATTTCTTCGATGTTTAGAAAGTCCTTTAGTAAGCATCAACTCGCATTACCACAAGTCATTTCAGAGGAGAAAAAACAAAACACAGAAGTAGAGCTATCTATAGAAATGGGACGAACATCTCTTTCTTGGGAGAGTTGGAAAGGAGTTAGACCAGGGGATTTCATTATTTTAGATAACGCCTATTTTGACCCAGAGAGTAAAAAAGGTCGCTTACATGTGACAGTAGGGGGGCGTCCTATATTAAAAGCGATGTTAAAAGATGCGACAATTAAGCTTTTAGAGTATCCATTTTATTATGAGGAAAGTGTTGTTATGGAAGAAGAAGAAAACCCATCAAATGGTGATGAACTCAATAGTGAACAAGAGAAGCTTCCCGCTGAAGAAGGAAGTAGCGAAGAAAAGGATGATTTTTTAGAGCAAGAATCTGAACTTAGTGAAGGTGAATTGCCAGAAGGAGTCAAGGTAGAGGAAAATAGAGACCTAATTTCTCCAAATGATATTCCTGTTACTTTAACCGTTGAGATTAAAAAATTAAAAATGACAATGCAGAAACTTTTTGATTTAGAACCAGGAAATCTTTTAGAAATCGGAGTGGATCCAAATAGTCCGGTAACTTTAGTTGCAAATGGTAAATCAGTCGGTACAGCAGAGTTGATAAAAATGGGAGATGTTTTGGGCGTCAGGGTCTTAAATATTGGAAAACGAAATGCATAAAGAAGTTACAGAAGTAAACATTGTAGAAGAGGATGCTTTTCAAAAAGACTTTCCAGAATACATTGGGCCTTATAAAGTTGAGAGTCTGATCAACAAGGGGGGAATGAGTCTGCTCTATTTGGGCGTGGATCCAAAAACAAAAAAAGCTTTAGCTTTAAAAGTTCTTTCTCGAAAATTTTTAAATCACCCTGAGATGATTAGCCGTTTTTTAAAAGAGGCTGAAATTATTCGACTCTCTAACCACCCGAATATTGTTAAACTGTATGGTCATGGTAAATGGAGAGGGGGACTCTTCATCGCTATGGAGTTTATTCAAGGAATCTCTCTTAGGCAACTTATTCTACAAAGTACAATGTCATTAGAGCGCTCGTTAGAAATTATTTTAGAAACTGCTTATGCTTTAAAACATCTTCATGCAAATGGAGTTGTTCATCGTGATTTAAAGCCAGAAAATATCCTTCTAACTGAAGAAGGGGGCATAAAAGTCATTGATTTTGGTATTGCGCAGCTTCATTCAGACGATGATTTAACGAAAAGAAAAACGCAAAAGACTATGGGAACTCCTTCTTATATGAGCCCTGAGCAAAAGGAAACACCATTAAAAGTTTCTTTCCCTGCAGATATTTACTCCTTAGGAATTATAACATACGAACTTGCAATAGGAAGGTTGTGTTACGGTGTTATTCAACTGTCACTATTACCTAGCGCTTTAAGGAAAATCATTGAAAAGGCTTTAAAACTAGACCCTTCGAAGCGCTATCAAACAATGGATGAATTCATCAAGGCTTTGTCAGGCTATCTTGATGAGCAAGAAAGGGAGACAAAAGCTATAAGTGAATCAGACGTCCCTGACTTTTTACAGCGGGCTAGAGCGCTCCTACAACCACAAAAACCCTTATTATGGAATAAAGTAGATTTAGGGATTACAACGCAAAACAGTTTACGGATGCCTGGGCTATATTATGATTTTTTTGATTTAAAAGGGGATGATTTAGGGTGTGTAATTGCGTGGCCAAAAACTAATGATATTGAGGGTATCTTTTATAGCTCAAATCTTCGTGGGATGATTCGTTCAATGTCAAATTGGTTAACGTCTTCGAAAGGAACAGAATGGCAACCCGCTGAATATCTTTCTAAAATCAGTAACATGATGCAGAAAGACTCATTTGGAGAGTGTTTTAACTTAAGTTTATTAATACTGAGGCCAAGTACAGATCAATTATATTATTTAGGATGTGGTGAGGGGGCTTTATGGCATATTCCTTTAGGAAGAGATAAACCGAGAAAGATTTCTTCACAAAATCCAATTTTTGGAAAATCGGGCTCTAATATTATTGGCTCATCTCATAATTGGAGTATTGGGGATAGTATTATCTTAGGAGTTTATGATTCAAAAGATAGTATAGATGAAAATCTCTTCGAAGAATTTTTAAAAGAAGTGCTTATATTACCACCGAGTAAGCAATCGGAAAGGATCATGTTTAAAATATGGAATGAGACTGATTTTGAGAAAAAAAATCAAGTAATCACGTTAATGAGTATGCAAAGAAGAGGATAA
>WNLI01164884.1:0-14588 GCA_025802215.1 Wirenia argentea | reverse complement strand
ATTGTCTTACGGGGATGAGCGCGTACACTGTCTTACGGGGATGAGCGCGTACATTGTCTTACGGGGATGAGTGCGTACATTGTCTTACGGGGATGAGCGGGTACATTGTCTTACGGGGATGAGCGCGTATATTGTCTTACGGGGACGAGCGCGTACATTGTCTTAAGGGGATGAGCGTGTACATTGTCTTACGGGGATGAGCGCGTACATCGTTTCCACGGGACTAGAGCGTACATTGTTTTACGGGGATGAACGCATACTTTGTTTCAGTGGGACGAGCGAGTTGTGTCACAAGGAAACACATGTGCATTGTTTTGCGACATGCATTGTTTTGCGACGACGAACACAGTTTTGTGATGGCGAGCACGCAGCGTTTTACGAGGCAAGTGTTCTGTATTGCAATAAGAGACTTTGTACATTCGTATGTATTCTGTAATTTCTGTTCGCCTTATGTTAATGCAATATACAACATTAGTACAATGTGCTATATATTGCAATATACAGACTTTGTATAATGCGCATCGCGCTCGCGTTCGTACGACGCGTGTAACATGTTCGTATGACATGTGGCGTGGGTGTCTGTTCGTACGATGACACGAGATTTCTGCATTTTTAAATACAGGACACGCACGTGCCACGACGACCACTCGCAATAAAGCGAGTGGTCGTCGTGAAGCGAGAGGTTGCGGGGGAGGGGGACGGTTTTGGTCATTGTAATTACTTTATAGAGAATGTGGTGGTAGTTGTTAGAGGCACATGCGATACAGTTGTGTATACGGCAATCGTGTGGGTGTCGATGTTCACACACGCACCCACAGTACGAACGTGTACTGCGGACAACTACCACCACTGCACCGTAGACCTCCGCGACGGCGAAGACTAATAGCCGTAGATGACGGTCGTAGACCTCTGCGACGGCCGACAGCCGGAGACCTCCGCACCGACGACCTCAGATACGGCGACGGCCGTATACCTCCTCGATGACAATGACCGACGACTGACTGTGATAACTGCCAACCTCAGCGATGGCGATAACCGTTAACCTCCTCGGCGGCTTGACGACCGCAATACGACCGAGACGTCGATGACTGCGGACATCCGCGACAGGAATCTCTCTTGTGTTACGGGACGAGCGCGTACACTGCTCCGCGATGACCGCCAAGCTCCGCGATGACCACCAACCTCCGCGACGGCGATGACCGCCAAACTCCACGATGGCGATGGTCGCAAACCTCCGCGATGACCGCCAACCTCCACGACGGCGATGACCACCAACATCCGTGACGACGCTGACCGACGACCTCAACGCCGATTACTGACGAGTGACGACCGCGATGACCATGATGTCTATGTACATCGACATCCGTTACGTCAATGACTGTAGGCATCCGTGACGTCGATGACTGCAGACATCGACGAGAGCCGAGAGCAATGACCGCCGATCTCTGCGATGACTGCAAACATACTCTATGGCGACCGCTAACCTTCGCAACTATATTCAGCGATAACCACCTTCTTTTGAGTGATTTTCTGTCATGGGAAACGACTTTTACAAATGTGGCAATAACCAGCAATGTTCTAGGAGCGCAACTTTCGGCAAGCATGGCGATGAATTGACTCGACAGCGTCAATAGCCAGTGACTTTAAGCGCGATTGTGAGCAACTTTTTGGGAGCGCAGCGATAACGACTTTCTGCGAGTAACGCAATGAGTTTCATAGAGCGAGAAGATGGGCTTTTCCGAGTGCTTGTGATGGCGAGAAACTTGTTGCAAGCGCGATGAGACAGCCAGCGTCTTTCTTTTAGCGCAGCGACGGCCAGCAAGTTTCTATGAGCGCGACGACAGCGACGACACTGTTGTACGACGGGGCACACAATGTTTATTACCCCGTGCAATCACACAGGGAGTGGGTTAAGACAGGGTGCGCTATATTCACGACTGCGAGGGCTGTATTCACAAGCATTGTTTGACGGGTTCGGGCAAGCATTGTGTAAAGTATGAGAGCGGGCATGCATACATTTGTATATATTTGCCATATCTAATGTATGATGAACAATGATTAGCTTACGGTAAATGATTATATCGCCACTAACATCAACCGCATATTGTACAGTATGATAAATTTAGCACAAAATTTCGCTGAATAATGGTGGGGAGTCTGGGGACAGTGGGGATAGGTTGAATTCGGGGGTGGTCAGATCGCTGAACCACTCTTCGTAGAGTGACTGGTTGCCGTGCTCTTCCTTTATAAGCGAGTGAGCGTCGTTGACGTAGAGGTTCGCAGTGGCCATCATTGGATCACTGCAATCTGGGTAGTCCGCTATGTCGATGGTGTAGTCGTGAATCTCGTGATCACCTGATGCTGCAAAACGAATGATTTTGGTTCAAAATACAATTACGTAAACAATCAACATCCGCTGTAAACAAGATTCAGGTGTTGGAATGAAATTTGAACTCTCCTATTGGAATGTAAAACACATTCATTGATAAAATTCAAAATGCTCTAAAAGCCTTCAAAAACCACCAATGGACTATACGAATGCCACTGCGTGGAGATCCTGTAGGTAACATACTGCTTATCTCCATTGACATTCAAATGCTTCTACTGTAATAGTGCTACACTGATTGACAGGTGTCAGCTGGAACTAAGCTGGTTTCAGCGTTATCAAGCCACATCCTAATGATCTGGTCTGGACGAATGGATATCGACACCGGTCACCCGTCAATCAATGTCAGACTGATATTTTCTGTATGACAAAATTACCTTCTATGGTCATTGGTGGCAAAGGGAATCAATCGGTACAAAATATGGTAAATGTATCCAATTCCCATGTCCGAGTGGGTGGGTGTAACCAAGCAGACCCCATTTTCAGCCTCATTTCATATTATGATTCCCCACCCCGCCACAAATCTTACTCGCATCTGTACGCATCGGCAGTATCAAATCCCCATGTGACCATGGGAAGTGAACACTCCTCAGTACCATTCACTGCCGTCTGCCGGGTGAACAGAGGCTATGGTTATGATCCCTTTCCTAAAGACACACGGATAGCTTGGTAATGGAATTGAACCTACACCTACACCCTGTCAGAACTGCGTGGCTAGAATTCAAACCCACGGACGTTAAGTCATTCTCAAACCGTAATTAACGCATGCCAAATATCTACATGCCAGCCATATGGGGTTTTTGACAAATAGCAAAATTCTGCAATTTGAGGTATATTATAATGTAGCTCTGGATGCTGAATCGATCGACAGAGTACAGGACCGGACAGAGTGCGACGATCCCTCCGCTGCGGTACTGATGTGGCATCCCGTGGTCAGCCATACTGAGGGCAACTCAGGCAGACATAAGAACATAACAGCTAAGAACCAAACTGGACGAAAGTGACTGAACTATGTACAGATGCTGAACACATGTGAATACATTTTTGCTCAGATCCAAAATATAGGCCAACACTCACACGATGGTGATGGAATGTTGTATATCTGTGTTGGCGTCTGTGGCACTGACGACTGTGTTGGTGATGGTGAAATTGGTGATGACAACATAGCTGCGTTACCTGCAGTCGTAACAAAATATGCGCATTTAATTATAGGGCAGATAGTCATAGTTTGGTAAGAAGTTTTGGCCTGGTCCTTTATTTTTCATCTATAGGAATCTGCAAGAGCCGGGCCAGAATGACCCGCGTCACGGCCAACACGCGTTTTCTTGCTGACCCGTGCAGCCATGCTGGTACAGTGCTATGGATTGAAGTCTTTATATGCATTGATCGAAGCAATGGTGTTGGTGTAGCAGCTCTTCAGTCATCCTTTGTGCTCTACGCATGGAGAATCCACATGTAGTCTGGTGTATTCAGAGAGGCGTGTCATGATGCGATGTTTATTTAGTACGTAATTATGTAAAGACAGTAGCTACTGGTTATACAGACAGAGTCGCCATTTGTCCTGGCTGTAACAGAGGTACTAAGAGCTTGATGAAGGACCATGAACATATCGTAATGACTGAGGATCGGAAGGTCGTAAGTGCCAGATGAAAGTACAGACACTTTGACTTACGACCTTATGGTCCTCAGCAACTACGCATGTCCATATTCAGTTCCCGGAAACTGCATTGCGTTACATTAAATTCGTTACACCGTGCTTCCAGATCCTTTTAGGAATTTCGTAAATGCCCTAGTCTCCCGACCATACATGCCACGAACCAATAACGAATCTTGAATGAAACCTGCGATAAAATAACGCAAATATACCGGCAATAGTTAAATCAGAATAATCGCGGTCGTATCTTGTTACTAGTTAGTACGTACTTATCCGTAATCAGTATATTGTGTACCTGTTACGGAGCCATTGGCATTGGGTAGGTACGTTTCTACCAAGGCTTTCACAAATTCATCAGATGACGAATCTGTGAATAGAGAGACGTTTCACAATTAGTCACCCCTATTTTGGGCATGAATAACTAATTGTAAACTACTAAAAGCATTTAAATAGTTAGTACTATAAAGTGTACTAATGTGCGAGACTGAGTGTCATTCAATAAATGGAAAATTGCCGATTAAATAAACGTAATGTGGTAAGTGTCATTAGATAGGTGCAATTCCATAAGCATCATTCGATAAATGCAATTCTATATAAAGTGTCATTCGATAAGCGCAATGTGATACGCGCAATTCGACCAAGCACAATTCGCCAAGCCGAGCTCTAAGCCTAGAGCAAGAAACGGCGCAAAGACGATCTTTTGACAAAGATAACTGATGGAATATGTGGGGTATAAATCTTAAAATCTATGCAACAATTTTTGTATACTGTAATTTTAAAAAGCGCTATGACTAGAGCGTGATGAAGAACGCTAAGAGACTTATTACACTGATATGACAGAGTGCTTCATCACGCTCTAGTTATAGCACTTTTAAAATTAGATATAAAAAATTGTCGCATACATTTATAAGTCATCTTACCCATTTCTACGTCATCAAACACAACGTCCTCTCCCAGTAGCTCATCGACCAGCTCATTCAGTCGCTGGAGTTCCAGCTGTTCCTCCACCGAGAGATCCGAGAGATTACCGTCGGCCGTCACTGTCACAAGATTCTGTTGCTCACATTCAACCTTCACTGGTGCTGTTGGTGGGATCTGGTAAAGGTGTGTGTGATCGCCGAGCGGGTTAGCTTTAATTTGACGTATCGGTGTGAGCTTGTATGGTCGTTTGGTAACGGTATTGGTTCGGTTCATGGTATTTGTAACTGGGTTTCGGTTCATGGTATTTGTGACGGGATTTCGGTTTTCTTGAGAGTACACGGCGGCCACGGGGGTACGAGACGGGATGGTGTGGTCTGTGTGGATGTCCACCTGAGTACCCACGTCCTCCACCTTGGCGGTGCCATCATTCCTCTCGTACAGTCCCAGCAGCTCCTCCAGTTTGGGCCTATTGGCTGCGCATAGCGACTGAATCTGTAGGTTTACATTCATATGTACAATGTTGTATTGAATGATAATGATTGTAACAATAGCCAAGTGCTTAAGGTAGCAGTAAGGTGTTTGGACCACTTTCCAGGATATTACATATATAAATTAACTTAGTGTACATATGGAAAGGCACTAAAGCCGCAAAGTTTACATTTACTTTACCTTACCTGATGTTATCACAGATTATCTCATTCGGATAGATATCCTTCCATTCCCCGTTGACGTTGGACACCGCTGAGCAACAGCTCGCTGAAAGCCAACAGCACTTAATCGTTGATCGATGGTGATAAGAGTTTATTCATTGTATGAATACAAAGACTAAAAAAGATTGGACGGCTGTCTCTAATTATTTATTGTCAAACCAACCGATGTCCCCAGCTTTGACAGATCGAAACTTCCTTCGTTACTTCCGGGAAAAATCGGACGGCAAATCTAAACGTGAAATGAAAATTGACCAATCGTCATTTGATAATGACAACTCGACGGGGATAGCTCAGTCGGCTAAAGCATGGACTATCATTCATTTGGTATCCAGGGTCGTGGGTTCGAATCTCGGACTGTCCGATCGGCGTTTTAACTGAAAATGGTTCTGAGTGATTTCTCGGTGTTCTGTGGGTGAGAGGACATTTCCCTAGCCTCAGTTTACCAAGTCTGTAAAATTGGTACTGATCTTACATAAACACGGGTTGTGTAACCTATAGGTCGGGAAGTAAAGCTGTGGATATAATTATTATAATTATACATTGAAAAGGGATCAATACAGTAGTTCGTTCGAAGCCCTGCTCACGTCTGCCCTCGCACGGTCATGATGTAAAACCGACATTTAACGGATCGTGAGGTCCAAAAATGTGGCATATAAGTGTCACTTTACTTTTACAGTCAAGTGACCGGTAGAATAAACATCAAGTGAACATATTACTTATTCCGTATGCTGTCTGAAACCTTCTCCACTCGACAGACAAGAGTCGGAATGACCTCAGCAGCAAACAGCTTGTGTGGTGTGACCATATATCTGATTGCACCCCAATGACAGATCCAAGTAGGCAGCCCCATGACTGGGCAACCTGGTTAATGCGATCCTGCATGTCACCCTCGATGAATGCATTTGCTGCACTCCAGTGCCACAAGTAGCAAATGTCCACAACCTCGGTATCTCGGCTTGTAGGGATAAAATTTGTGGGTATTGCTGCGGGACTCGCTATGCGGTCATAACTTTCGTTTTAGCAACACTCAATAGCCAAACTCCTTAGCTGCCGATTCATTTCATCGAAGGATGACAAGATGAGACATGGATCGCCGGCATATCCCTGATGTGACACCATAATATGCTATTACTATTATAATTCATAACTTACTGTCATTCCATCCCTTTATTGCCTGACAACGTGCGTAATCAAAGCGAATCATGACAATGTCAAACGCCGTACTTGGTGGCTGTGTGTAGTCCACTTTGAAGGGAAGGCCTCCGACAAACACTATTGGGGCGGCAGTGCACAGGTTTTCTGTAGACACAGTAATGTCTGAGATTGATTCCTAGGTACCAAACAGTATCACAAATACCACACAAGTGCGAAGTATTTGTAACCAAATATATTTCAAGATTAATTATTCTATAACGTTCAGTATTTATAGCCCAAGTGATACAACGAATGCGAGACTGATAATAATATATTTGGAGGATTAGATTTATCAATGAATTTTAAGCCAAACTTAGTGATATAGCATACAGAAAAGATACAAGTTAAGATAAACAAGTACTATACCGACTTTTGAAATGGCATTGACATCGCGACATTTGAACCTACGTACTTACGGTCAATGGCAAAGTTGTTCAGAAATGATAACTGTACAATACGCCGAAAGAATTTTGTATCTATTTATTACGGTTTTAGAGATAAACAGAAAAAAATCCAAGATGGCCGACAAAATGGCCGATTCCTCAAGATGGCCGCCATTAAATAATAAAATATTAAAGTGCCAGTCCGTAAATTGATAGGCTATATTATATACAGTGTGATAATTATGATATTATATACTTACTATCGATCATTTACATGGCCCGACATACCCACGATGACCAACATTTTATAAATACTAAATAAATTAATTGTAAAATCAACTTGTCGATTGTTTACCAATCGATATCACGTGACGCCCGTAGGTCACTGTGTACTGCGCAGCGTCTAAACGGGCAATACAATTACGTGCTGAATACAGATCTGCTCCGGAATGCAAGTGTATTGGACTGTATGCAAAATTATATGTTTATTATGGCGTGGCATGGTGGTAGTTGTGTTAATTGATTAGTATTAGTAATAATGGTAGCAATAATAAATTTGCAGTATAACCCCAGTACTGACCGTAACATACGTACAAAATTTCAAGTCCCTAGCTTCCCAAGAACAACAAGAACAACAACAAGAACAACAACAAGAACAACAACAAGAACAACAACAAGAACAACAACAAGAACAACAAGAACAACAACAAGAACAACAACAAGAACAACAACAAGAACAAGAACTACAATAAACGAGCCTCTCCTTAAGTCCCCTTCGTGGACTAAAAATTAACTTTATCTACAACTTACACTTTAGTGCGATCTTTCGCATGTCAATACGATGACACATTGTCAAAGGAGCGCGAACCCCAAAAATTTAAATTTCATGGTGCTACTAAACATATTACTAATAAAAAAATTTAATTCCATCAAATAAGGAAATGACACAGGTATAACAAATTAGTTCTGGAACCAATTTTTATACAATAGCAACCTAAACGGAAACCGAAACTCATAAGTAGTTCCTGTTTCGCTTTAGGTTGCTACTGTATAAAAATTGAATCCAGAACCAATTTGTTATACCTGTATCATTTCCTTATTTGATGGAATTAAATTTGTTTATTAGTAATATGTTTAGTAGTACCATAAAATTAAAATTTTTGGGGTTCGCCCTCCTTTAAGCACTGACGACTGGCCGCGAGGTGACGTCAGTGGTGAGAATACCCCTGTTATGGAGGTCATGTGATCGCGGTTCATGGTTTAGGATGAGATTTGTATTGAGATGAGGATATTTGTACCCAACTTACCAAAGTGAGGATTGTGTACAGCTTCAGCGTAAGTGACCCCAGGGCACGATGTATTGTGTGGATTGATGCTCAGCGAGACCCTAGATGGCGCATATGACCACAATATGACCCAACAGTTGTGTTTAGTCGACGTCGCTGGTATGTGTAGTATGGTCGTACCAGTCTGGCTCACGGTGAAGTCAGTTAAGGGTACAGCATCTTCGAATTGTGTGTCGCGATCACAATACTCGGTAGTGATGTTGTATGTTGTGACCTCTCCAGCTGATATTCCTATCACAATAATACACTGGGTTTGGTTTGTAGGCCATTTTGTTCCAAAAATGAAGAATATAGCACAAATAACGAATAAACATGACATATAGGTGGGAAACTAACGGCTGTGCTTTCATATAATTATACAATGCTTATACAATGCTTGATGCTTTCCTCACGTCTTTCTTGCACATCCATGGTGTAGGCACCGAAATTGGCGGATCGTGATATGTATGGTTAGGGATTTGAGGCCCATTTATTTTGTCATTCTGTCCAAATGGGAGATACATCTTTTCTAGACCAGAAAAATGCGAGCCTGAAAAAAATCTGAGTACTCAAGAAGTCACAAATCCAAGATGGCCGCCAAAATGGTAGGATTTTGGGAAATCTTCACTAAAGGCTCATTATGTATGCTAACGGAAAGGAGCTAGTTGTGACTCAATGGTACGGATATAGGGCATTATGTAGATTCAAGTTTGTTCAAATGATGACCTTACTCCAAAGGTTAAGATCACTAAGGTCAAATCTATGTAAAATGCATTTTGTTGACATTTTTGTTTACTGTTGTATATGTGATGTTTTGATGGGGTATAGTGGTATACTTAACAAGTATCAAAGTATATATACTGTGTCCTATTTTCAAGGCCATTGAAGGTCAAGGTCATTAGGAAAAGGTCATTAGGTAAAAAAAAATAGTAAAAATTGTGTAATTTGCAATTTAATTGAAAATTGCTCAGGTAAGTGTATTGAGGCCTCTTTGGCCTCTTGTTTCGTGAGGGGACTGCCGATCGACCAACATCATCTGAGGCCAACTCAGCCTGTCATCCTATTCACACAGGTCGACAAATGAGTACCAGCATGCTGGGGTAAGGACCCGCGTCCCGCGTGGAAATAAGTCTTCGAACTTTAGCGGTTATCCTGGGTGTTCGCCAGTGGCAGTGCCGGCACCCTAAGAACCTTATTATTCTTATAACGTACATGAACGACGAGGAGACTGAAAAAGAGCTAATGGCCGTTTCGGATCATGGATTAATGGTGGCGTCAAGATCAAGATCGGGCGACGATGGGCCATGGCTCTATAGAACTTAGCTAGCAACCTAGTGATGATGGTGAAATGGCTCACTCAATGCTTGTGTAGTTCTTCATGTTGGAATACGATATTTGGTGAATTTTGTGGGCCGAAAATGCGGCATATATTATAAATGTAACACTTTACGCACAATGAAATATTGTGAATGGTTACCTTTGAAGAGAGCACAAGTCACAAATGACCACCAAAGCATTCTTGTAGGTCTTTCACTATTTAGCTATTATACTGTAATAACGTAACTACGGTACCTATTCTTACATTGTGAATAATAATAAATTTTCATATCACATATCTGAAATCACATTGATTCAATAATATAAAACAATTAGAACAGTACAGTTAATCTTAAACCATAAATACGATGGATAGTCTAACTAATCATTCAGGTTCAAATTGCAGCGATACAACATAACTGTAATAGCTATAGCAGATAGTGTTTTATTCCCGAGCGTAATACAACCACAACCTAGTGCGGCATACAGTGTGCAAGTGCTACCCATTTCAACTTTTCAAGGGATCATCCTAATTGACTGCGCTGCACGCTCAACGCTACCATATGTCCAACACCTACATAAAGTGATCGAAAGTATCGAACTGTAAACTAATGGTTTAAATGAGGATTTTGCAATGAGCCAAAACGAGGGATGGGTGATGAGGTGTAAAACCTCTCCATCACTAATAACTAATTAATTTTCATTTCGAGAAATCAAGATGGAGACATAAATTAATAATGAGAACTAATGATTAAAAAACAAATCACTTCGGCCTGTGCGCAATTTTTTAATACATTTGTTCACTTCAGTTGATGATTCCATTACAGTATTTTTTATACTGTAACACTGATCTTATTACTTTTTCTTTTCCCTTTTTGCTTCTTTGCCTAAAAGCTTTTAAATGCATTTAAATCTTACATGGACAGTAACATGGTCCATGATTTTACACCGTACTTCTCCATATTGTAGGCACATTTACAAGTCTATTAATTAAGCAGTTTGTGTCATCACTGAATATGGTAAAATCTCCCCATTTTCTAGTCTTCACGATGTTCACAATTTCACATATCCCTTGATTGTTAGTTGACATGCTGAACTGCTGTAGTCTGCATCATCTCCATCAACAATCCCATAAAAAATCTTCTGAATTGGAAATTATGTTTTTTTTTTGTAAATCACTACATCGAGTTCAATGGAGAGTATGAAATTGTCATGTGAGCATTTTGAGGCCACTTCATAAATTTGATCAAAACATTTCATGTCAGATTTCGTGGTTCGAACCTAATTTTTATAATTTTTTGAATACATCAGCAATGAATGTCTTGATTAACCCTTTTAATGCCACATAGTTTTTCACCAGTTTCTATGAGTAACATGACTACAATGTGTAGGTACTACATGTTATGCAGAACCCACCGTTAATCGGTAAAATCGTTACAGCACACTCCAAAAATGTGCCGTTTGGGCGTTTTGTGAATGTGGCGGTCTGTCGCTGATTCCCCGATTGGCGAATGTGGCAGTGAAAGGGTTAAACTAAATAAAGATATCCTGTGGGTGTTGAACCTTTACATTTATATTATGTTCTGCACACATTTTGAGACAAGTTTCATATTTGGTTTTAAGTTAGGACATCTACGTTGGAACTACTTTTCTTAATAATGCATGTTTAAATTAAGTTCCTATCCCAATATAAAGACCATCGTAGGACAAATTATTTTTTGTGAAATTTTTTTCCAAAAATTCAAAATGGCCGCCAAGATGTTTTACATTTTATTACAGAATACATTATGTGTCGGTATGTGTGATGGAAGTGTGTTTCATGCTATCACTATTGAAGCAATTATGATGAAACTTCACATTCTTGGTCGACTGTGATAGGGGAATGTTTTAGAAAAAAAAATTCCCATGGCAACCCCATAGCAATGCCCAAGGTAACCCATAGAAACTCTTGAAATTGAAATTATTGTTCAGGCTCCCTACAGTTTTATGAATGATTAAGTGTTAATTAAGCATTCTGAATGCACCCATTTGAAACAAATCACCACTATAGTGTATTCTGAGTGTGTAATACTATTTTTTGATAACTTTCTATTTTTACATTTTTTCATCATTAGAGTATAGATGTCCTACCTTAAAGTAACACATTTCTTAGACCAGACAAGTATGACCTCACACATACATTTACATTTATCATATTTTGTACCGATCATCCCCCTTGGGTGGGGATAGCTCGGTAGAGCGTTGGATTTGTAATCCAAAGGCTGCGGGTTCGACCCCCAGTCGGCGCATTATCGATTGTGTTTTTCTCGGTGTTCCCTGGGTGAGGACACATTCCCTAGCCCCAGTTTACCAAGCCTGTAAAATTGGTACTGATCGTACATATTCCTTAGGTGGAGTATGTATTGGTTGGGGAGTAAAGCCATGCATATAATTATCATAATTATACATTTTAAAGAGATCATAGTGTGTTGATGCCTTGCTCACGACTACCCTCGCATGGTAATGATGTAAGACCGACATTTGATAGATCGAGAGCTCAAAATGCGGCATATATGTCAGACTTTACTTTACTTTACTTTGCCACCATATGACCATAGCCCCTAATTTTGACCTAGAGAAACATTTTGCCAGTCAAAATTAATTCAATCTAGAAAATTCTATTATATATCTACGTTTGAAACACTGAGGAGGAACCTATAGTTGTATTTTCGCCAAAATCGCGACGTTATAAAAAACAAGCCAAAAAAATTAAATAACTGGGCCTCATCCCTGGAATTTTTCTTGGTGTCAATGGAAATAAGATAAAGAACCGATATGTTACCTACAGGATCTCCACACAATGGCATTTGTGGTATAGTCCATTGCATGTACACAAATGATAAGTAAGTTATGGCTCACCCATGTACTGTGTAGGCCTACATTGACTTTCTACAATTATTTTGTTACGAAAATGTAAAAAACACTGTCACTACTTTTCAGTCTCTAAAGCCCTCTATCCTGCTGTACGGGAGTAGTGCCGAGCAGAATGGAGACAATATGGCTAATCTTGGTCATTCTTGGCTCCATCATTTTAGTCTTCGAAATTCTCGCTACTCTCCTCCTCGTGTTTGTCACATTCAAAACGCGTTTGATCGGAACAAACTCCCTCAAAATCACCATTGCGTACTTTGCCATCATCATGATTCTTCGGCTCATGTCGTATCCAATTTGGCTGAGCACAGTGAACGAAACAGTACCTTGGACAATCCATCTGTGCCGATTTAAGTACATGCTTACATATGTCGTGGCTGTGGCTCGTGGAATGTTTATCCTCGCGATTGCCGTCATGCCGTTCTTTGACAAGAAAGGAATTTCACGGGGCAATAACTCATCGGTACCGTTCGTGATATCTGTAGCGGGCATCATCGGAGTTTCGCTGATATTTGGAATTTGCGCCGCTGTGTACTCGGAGATCGGTAACTATCGTGGTACATTATATTGTGATATTACGGATATCAGATTCTACATTGCGGCAGAAACGTTCATAAACGTGGCGTTTGAGATACTTGCTGGTGTAGCAAGCGTTGTTGTGATACTCGTACAGTATATCACCAAACGACGTGCCGATTATCCCGATCAGTCGAATCGCCCGCGCATGATGATGCCGTCACGGTGTGTGATTGTGGTTGCGTTCACGGTTCTCGCACTACCTCACGCATTCTCTGTTCTAGTTATGACCTATGCTCCTGGAGACCTATCGCAACGAAACATAGTGTTACTCCAAACCGTGACGTCATTGTTGTCGCAGTTTGAACTTGTGTTGACACCGATTTTATTGATGGTCCTTCCTACGGTGTACAACAAAGCGCTGAAGCAGATCTTCACCCGTTCGGTAGATCAACCAATCAACAACGAGATGTATAGTCTGGCAAGTGAATGAGCTCAATAACCAATAAACTCCACCTAAATACTGTGGCAGGATCCTAATATTGTCAGGTGCTGGTTTAACTACCTCTTATTTTGTATTCCAAGATTTTCATACAGTATATTAAAACTATTTATAGCATATAGTTTTAGGATGTGTTACTTGACAAGAAAGTATAATAGAATTTTCTAGATTAAATCAATGTTTAAAACATAAGCTTGTTATTCGGTCGATTTTCCTCTCAATAAGATGACTCCATGCCATATGTGCCATACAAAATGTAGCTAGTCTCACTTAGTATTATCAACCTTGTAGCTTATTCCTATGTACAGTATGTATGTAAATGTTTTATATTTTGGAAATGAACAAGTGAATCACTTTTTTAGAAGACTAATAACTGGTTTATTGTAACACAAGCTCTCACATATGAAAAATATGCTTCATCAGGTGTAAAAGGTGATTTTACACCTGATGAAGCATAATTTTAATATGCGAAAGCTTGTGTTATAATAAACCAGTTAGTCTCCTAAAAAGTGTTACAGTTGTTCAATTCCAAAATATTTCTTTATTATGTGATACTAACACAGCTCTCCACAACTTCGTTTTATATTTTGTTATGCAATATTGTTAGGTCTTCGTATACGTATACGTGGCCTACATGCCATTTACTAGTAGTATGTGTTTATTAAGTAGCTGCCATAAAATTAATAATAAAGATTATTTCATAGCACTTATGAAGCTCCGCATTTAATTCGTCGAGAGTCGGTCACGTGATATGGCATATTTCTAACCTA
>WNLI01164773.1:3227-14593 GCA_025802215.1 Wirenia argentea | reverse complement strand
GGTCATGATGTAAGACCGACATTTGGCGGATCGTGAGGTCCTAAAATGCGGCATATAAATGTCACACTTTACTTTTTACTTTTTGATGTACCCTTATAATGATACACTTACACCTGTCCATAGGTAACGATAGTAGCGGTAGACCCTGTACGCTACATCCACTGGTGTAAGAAGTCACTGGATGCCCTCCTACTGAATGAACCATACCTGGTGCAGCTGGTGCTAGCTGTAATCTATGCTATTACCACCACTTTGATGTACCCTTTTAACGATGATCTTACACCTGTCTGTAGGTAACGATCGTAGCAGCAGACCCAGTACGGTACATACACTGGTGTAAGAACTCACTGGATCTATTCTTGCTAAATAAACGCTACATGGGTGTGATGTAATTTATCAATCAAATGTACACCTACCTGCTATTAATAGCCTAGGTCAATGGTTCTCAAACTGTGGGTCGGGACCCAGTACTGGGTCGCGAAACCTAAATTTTTCAATACTAAACATATGATAAAGGGTCTGCTACTGGGTCCCAACATAAAAAAATTGAGAATCACTGGCCTAGGTAATGACAATTGATGCACACCTGTCTGTAGGTAACGATAGTGGCGGTGGACCCAGTACGCTACATACACTGGTGTAAGAAGTCATTGGATGCACTTCTGCTGAATGAACTCTACCTGGGACTGATGTATTCACCACCACTAATGTATCGATAGATATACTGTACAACTGTCACATATACACCTGTCTATATAGGTAACAAATGTATACATGTGCGAAGGTAACGATAGTGGCAGTTGACCCAGTACGCTACATCCACTGGTTTAAGAAGTCCCTAGACACCCTCCTGCTGAATGAACCATACCTGGGCCTGATCATGGGACTGTTGGTTGTATAGATATACTGTACACGTGTCGGATACATACCTGTCTATATAGGTAACAAATGTACACCTGTACTTAGGTAACGATAGTGGCAGTGGACCCAGTACGCTACATCCAGTCATCCACTGGTGTAAGAAGTCCCTAGACGCCCTCCTACTCAATGGACGTTATCTGGGAGCAATACATTTTATCACTAACTTAATGTACACCTGTCCATGGTAACATATATATATATATATACACCTGTCTGTAGGTAACGATAGTGGCGGTGGATCCAGTACGCTACATCCACTGGTGTAAGAAGTCACTGGACACACTCCTGCTAAATGAACCTCATATGGGTGTGATGTAATTTATTGGTCAGCTGTACACATATCTGTAGGTGACACATGATGCACACCTGTCTGTAGGTAACGATAGTAGCGGTGGACCCAGTACGCTAGATACACTGGTGTAAGAAGTCACTGGACGCCCTCCTACTGAATGAACCGTACCAGGGAGCATTACATGTTATCACCATGACTAACTTAATGTACACCTGTCCATGGTAACCGATATACACCTGTCTGTAGGTAACAATAGTAGCAGTGGACCCAGTACGCTACATACACTGGTGTAAGAAGTCACTGGACACCCTCCTACTGAATGAACCGTACCTAGGCCTGATCATGGGACTGCTGGTTGGCCGTGACATCACCAACAAGCTCTATGCTCTCAATGAAAAGGTTATTATTACTCAGCAAAAAACACATTTTGTAAGTAAATACAATGGATGAGCATTGAAGGATATGCACGGAATACATATAGTCGTTGTCAAATCAAAATGACGTATCTCAAGAACACTGCTGATGTTCTTACCACAATGCTTGATTGTGTAAAGTTACATCAAAAGTTACGACATTTTGTGAGCTGAAATGTTGTATTTTCAGACAAAATGGCGGATGTTTCACCCCGAAATGTTGCTTTTGCTGCCCGAAATGTCGTATCTTTGGCTGATTTGAGCATTTGTTATCTCCCTTTGACAGAACTAGCTCGATGAAAAAAATTCTGGTAAAATGTCATTTTGACTGAAAATTAAGATGCAACATTTTGATTCGACACTGACGATTTGATGCGTGCATGATGTAGACAACATTATCTAACTTGTCAAATAACCAAAAAGGCAAATTTATCAGTCAATTGAAAATATTATAATTCAAATACCAGCATGCTCTCTGTCACAGTTAGACAGTCTGTTGTATACCTTGGTGTAGTCAACGGAAGAATGTACACACTGTTTTCGCAAATGACGAGATTTTACCATAGTAATAGCATATGACAATAGGCCTACAAATCGAGGATTGAAAAACTCTGAAGTTGTTCAATGTCACAAAATTTGAGGTGTTAGCTTGAACTTAAAGTTATTCAAGTATAATCTTATATGATTCGAGTTAGCTTGAAACACTGGAGAATAGCCGTGTGCTTGCCCAAATCGAAAAATGAAAAAAATGATTGAGCCTCATAGCTGTAATTTTTGTTGTCAATGGTGATAAAATAAAGAACCGGGATGCGACGGACTCCAAATGACGAAACATAATATTGACAATTTCCAGACCCATCCTGCAAGCCTAGCCTGTCACCGCCCAGACATCAGACTACCCAGTCTCGCATCTTCCCGCCGTAGTGGTACATTTAGTGGTGACACCCACTCACACAATCTGTCTACACCCCATGATGGCAGGAGCGAAGGTCTGAATCCTTACAGTACAGTACACAATTGTACAGTACAATATTACATACATACGTCATGCTATGATCCGGTCTTGCTTTCCCCCCGGCGTAGTGGTTCATTTAGTGGCGACACACACTCACACAATATGTCTACACCCCATGATGGCAGGAGCGAAGGTTTGAATCCTTACAGTACAGTGTGTATACCGTAGGATAGTAACTACATACATCAGACTATTTGGTTTTGCATCATCTCATTGAAGTGGTAGGCCTACATTTAGTGGTGACACTCACTCACACAACCTGTCTGTGCCACTGTTCCTGCCACATGATGGCAGGAGCCAAGGTTTGAATCCTTACACAGTACAGTATATGATATATTTATGGCCTATGATAGGGACACTATACATGGTCTAAATCCACCGTATCACTATATTCTTTGGTGACTTTAACTCGCACAATCTGTCTACTCCTGATGATGGCAAGGGCGAATTCAGATACAGTACACTATATGATAATCACTACATACGTCAAACTATCCGGTTTTGCAACATCTCGTTTTGCATGTACAGTATTAGACACTCTTGTGTTTATATATCGCGTGACCTATTCAAATAGTTTGTATGAATGGTTATGTCTGTGGCGGCCACAAAACAGTCCTTAGCAGTGGTGAAGGCAATCCTCTAGACGGGAAAGGTTTCCATTTGCGCGCCACAAATCTTTTTTTATTTACTTTATATGCCTACACGTTTAAAATTCACACAATTTATAGTGTTTCAAAACAAGAAAACAACATGTATGTGAAGATGGTCTCTGGTATGAATTCTCAACCAGTTGCATAGACATAGTATCTTTCATAAATCATAATGCATAGCATACGTGCCCTTGACCAAAACATAATTGACCCTCACCCTGCAGGCTCGTGCAATTACGCGATGGTTGCGTGCAATTATGTTATGAATTATGAGACATTATATATTTCCAGATGAGGCAACTCCCCCACAACCCAACTGGGAGGTGGCGTCTCGGGTGTCTGCCATCAATGACAGTGTGTCTGATAATGTGTCTGCCAAGGAGTCTGCTGCACAGTGAAGTCAGTCTACATTCATTCCTCTGACTAACTAGGTTGGTAAAGCATTGGTCTTCCTTTTATTTGGGATACTAAGATGTTGTTTTGAATCTTGGACTGTGATTGATGCTGTGTATATGAGATGGGAGTGATATGACCGGTATTACACATTAAAAAACAATAGAGGACTCAAGTCGTACGCCTGGTTACTGGTTGTAAACAAACCAAGCCACTCCTCATAATTTACATAGCTTTGGTACATCTCGCCGTGGCATGTCTTGTTTGAAAATTTAATTTTCCCGCCCATTCGACATTGGCCAATCCACGCCGACGATACAAAAACATTTTGATTGACAAGTTTGTATAGAACCAGTAACCATGAAGATTTCGTCATCACTTTACCACTCTATGTTGGTGTTTCGAAACTACGAGACTCCATTTATCTTAAATCTGATATGGTTATTCAACTCTATAGACACATAAAATAGCCCAATCGCTTTGTACTGAAGACGTATTTTTTTGATATTTTTCTGCGTGTGTTCATCTATAAGTCACGTTGGCTTTTTTGTATTTAATTGTTGTTTATGTGATTTCAATTTATTGACGTTTGTAGTTGTTATTGTTAAATATTATATTCATACATATATTGTGTTAATGATGTTTTATTATGTATAAGTAACATTTAATCATGCTAGTCGACTGTATTAAACTTCTCAATTGTAAATGTGCAAAAAATCATAAATATAGTAGATGTTTGCGTGCATCTACATCAATTTACAATATTGTAGGAGTCTTTATTAAGACAAATTAATGTTATTTTCATAAAAAGTTTTAAATAAGCCACTAAGTAGAATTTTTTCGAAATAATATTAGTTATTTTTCAGTATTGGGCTGGATAGGGGATAGAAACGTCGCGAAACCGAGTGTGTCTTCCGAGGCTGGTTGAACAGTGACAAATTTATTCCATCTTTCAGCAGTCGCATTGTCAACCAAAATATACTAGGCGTCATAAATCGGGATATTTTCCTTTATAATGTTGCTGAAATTAGTGTTCGGTAATCGGTATACTGTATGCTCGTGATATCTGCATTTGTCTAGCGATCATAAGTTATGTTATACCATTGGCTATATGGAAAAAAATGTATGTATGCTTCCAAATAAAAATGTGGTTAGCGTTTACGCAAACATGCATTTTTTCGTTCTTTGGCGCGATAAATGCATGTTTATGTAAATATCTTTGTTATTCTGATGGGGGAATTGGAGATATTAGAATTTCAGGAACAACATGACAGAAAATTTATTCAGCTTTTCACAAGTCTAATTTAATTTGTTATCGGCTAAGAAATACAGATAGTATGGTGTAGGCTAAGCGTATAAGTAAGTTAGTAACGGTAACTTTTCACAAAATCTCCAGAAAATCCTATTTAGTTTCACTATAAAGTTTTATATCAAAATTGTATATTCCCATGCGTAATAATTGGCAAAATACAAAACTTTATACCTCATGAACTGTTTGCAATTTAGAAGAGGTAATCCATTTTTACTTAATTTTTGTCTTTTAAGTTTTTAACCATTTTATCAGGGAATAGCTAATCTGTGAGCTAATGTTTTCTATGGGGTAGGTGGGGTAGGAATAGGGTCAAAACATGTAGGAAATTAGGAATTTTTGGCAGAGGTCCTTAAAATACAAATTTGGTTAAAAGTTGACATGTGCTATTGACTTAGAGGCGATAAAATGTCCAAAATATTAATTTTATACAATTGCTTAATGTTTTTTACAATTATTTTCTCAAATGTTGCATTCATATTGTTTTTACACTATTTCTACATTCTTCATAATATTATTTATACACAATTTATATGCTAGACTAGTCATTATTATAACTACTTCTCGCTTTTGCATTTTTAATTATTTGTTTATCTTTACTGTTTGTTTTACATTTATCATGATAATTATATTGTTCCATTTTTACTAGTCAATACACATAATAAAAGTTACACAAAAAGTAGATTTTGTTTCGCTTTTTTACGTATAAATTGTGTTATACATCAGCATATCATTACATTGTAATGATTCTATAGTCACCGATGACTCAAAAGCTTTTAAAATGTAAGTTTCCACTATATGTTATAAATCAAAGTGGCGTACCTAAAACCAATTAGAATAAAAAATATTTGACCAAAATTTTACTCCAATATAAAAGTATTTTTTGTGAACATTTCATACGCACAGCCTGACGATACTCATGGGCGACTATTAAATGTACCATAACATAGAGAATACAACGACCCTGTTAAAATCATGTACAGTATGTCAATTTAGCATTTTGGAGTTTCATTTCTTATGTATATACTTTATTTCGGTATGTGCATTTCTGTTGTGTAAATATTAATAATACGTCCTTAGGTACCTAATTTTGATATGCATTGAATTTGCTAGTTTTTCACACTTTTGCGAATTCTCACTAAACTAATGTGAACTATTATTTAAATGGTCGATACCAAGAAAGTATTGAGGAATACATGCCTATATTGTATTTTACATGAATGAAAAATAACACTCCATAACCATATCTCAAAATGGCTATGGTGGACGCATGATTTTAACGACAGCATCGATCTACAGTATAAGTGAACAGGAAAATATGATTGAACAGTTACATATTTTTATTTTATTTTGTTTTCTAGTTACATAATTAGAAAAAGACACATACAAGATTCACAATATCACATTACACAATAACATAAAATTTATCACAATATTCTAAAGTGTTTAGAATTTAAAGAATGATATGACTAAAAATATGGGTGAATAAAATGGAATAATTCTGTCATTACAGTACATCAGTAATGTTTCATGATTTCCTAAAATCCTAAGATTGCTGGTGTTCTCAGATTACTGTTCAGGTTTTGTTCAGGTCTTTACGACGTTCCGGATATTTCGTTTAAACTTTCAGTATCTAAACCAAAGAAGCATGGGAACATTTCCCAATCATCAAACTATTACAACTACCGTAATGAGTAGAATATTTTCTTCAGTATTTAGACATGGCATTTATGTAAACACGAGTAAAATAATAGGGAACTTTAGAACTCTGAGGAGGACTCTCATCTTCAGAGTTCAATTTAAATTTACAGGTGGGTCAATATAGACAAGAATATAATCGTGTTCTAAAATACATTTCCGAGTGATTATCGTCGCATTTCATTGTCATTAATATAATCACAAGGAAGTGCGATTTATTTTCGAACGCCATTTAATGAATGAATGAATGAATATAAATTTATTTAGGAAATTAATCCAAACATATACACATTAATTAATACACAATACTATACACTGTACACTATGTACATATTCAGATGACTGCATTTGCTGCGCGTTGGCGTATTCTTTGGTGTGTGTGGTGGAAGCAGGAGTGCACCTAGCATAGGGAGCCTGCACTCCGCACAGCCGCTACACTCCTGCGTCCACCACACACACCAAAGAATACGCCATAACGAATTTATACAACTTAGGCATACAAGTTCGTCGTATCGGAAACAGTAGGCTAACGCATACACCATATAATTTTGTAACTGTATGTAAAATACCTACATGGGTGTGACGGTGACTAGCCTAGGCTACATGTTTTGACATTCAATAAAAGTACAACCAAAAGTATATGTATGTACACCAACATCCCTATGTTGGTATACATCCGGTTCTAGGCATAGGAGGATATTAAATATATATAGACAATGTAACGAAGCCGAAAGAAATGACAATCGATATGATTGTAGAGTATGACAACAGCACATTTGTCCACGTCTGCCTACGGAGACAAATATGCCGTTAAGTCGTGATGTATGTACACTAACATCCCTATGTTGGTATACATCCGGTTCTAGGCATAGGAGGATATTAAATATCTAATAGCCTAGACAATGTAACGAAGCCGAAAGAAATGACAACAATCGATATGACTGTAGACTATGACAACAGCATATGTGTCCACGTCAGCCTAAATATGCCGTTAAGTCGTGAAAAACGGACGCTAAAATATTGCAGCTTAGCCTAGTTAGTCTGCATAGTTGAAATACGGATATACTTCTTGAACGCATTTGATGTCCATCGTCCCATCGCCCGGACAGCAGAGTCTGACATCCCGCGCGATACAGCTGCGGTAGCGGCACCAATCCGAAAGCTATGGCTCTTGTACACAGACGTGTCATATTGACAAAATGAAAGAACCCGTGTGAGGCATTCCGTAAAACGACCTCTATTGCAATGTATAGCATTCGGGAAACAGAAAAGAGGACCCGGATCCTGGCCTCTCAGTGTAGTGAACTCGCGGAGTGCTGTCACTGCGCAGATAGTCGGCTTATCTGTCCGGGGTTCTAACACTAGGCGTATGGGACGGCCTTTGCTGTGTTTAAAATTCCTTATTGTCAATTCGGCTTCGATGCATTTTCTGTTGACAAATTTAAATGCTACATCATGAAATTGTAAAACATTATTGCGAGTTTGGGCCGATGCGACCATTTCACCAACACGTAAAAACGCGGTATAAGCTAACACGAACATACATTTCACCATAACGTGTTCGTAATTAGAAACGGATGTTATATGCAAATTATCGACCAAATGTTCTAAAATATCCTCGGTAATGGGCAAACGTGAGTCGCTCACACCCTTTAGCTTTCTTAGCCCTATCAACATCTTGCGTACGACAAAATTGTCTGTAGGGTCTACATATCCTGCAATCTTGTGTTTATATGCAAGAGCAGATATAAACGATGTTATTGACGCTGCAGAGTATTTCAGTATATGTAGATGTGATATAAACGCTACAATTGAGGCTACACTGGCCGGTAATGCATTAGATGCTCCGATTTTAGTAGTTACGAACCTCGTAAACATTGTTTCTGCTCGTTTGTACAAGACTTTAGTGGCTGGTGAAAGGGCCGCATCTATGAGCTCGCGTGCAACTGAGGCTAGTCGAGGGTCGGTAGGCATGGTATGGGGGTTGGTAGTGCGTCCATGTGTGGTCGACTGAGCCTGAACTGGTGTACCTGTAATCGGGACAAAGCGTCAGCCGCTGTGTTACACAACCCAGGTATATGTACCGCTTTAAAATTTATGTTATGTGTCAACGTGGTCAGTACTAGTCTGCGTAGTAATGTCATTAAATGGCCATCTTTAGCAGATCGTTTGTTGATGACGGCAACGACAGCACTATTGTCGCAATGGAAAACAACGCATTTGTTACACAGCTCAGATGCCCATACTTCCATTCCTAAGACAATAGGAAACAGTTCACGTACGGCTATACACAACAGACTCCAGCTGTCGTCCCACGTACCGTAAAACCAATGTGACTGAAAGGTACCACCAAACCCCAGATCACTGGCATCCGAGTAAAAATGTAGCTTACGCGATGTTTCCCATATGTCGGACAAAAAGAACGTTTTGCCGTTAAAATCGTCCAAAAACTTTAGCCATATAGACATATCGTTTTTTATGTCCCTAGTCAGTCGTACCTTGTAATGTGGTTTGGAGAGGCCAATTGTTGCGTTTATGAGTCTACGTAGAAATGTGCGGCCAGGAACAATGACTTTACAAAGGAAGTTAAGGTAGCCTATCAGGGATTGTAGCTCTAGTAAAGTAGCCTTTTTCTTTAATAAGAATCGAGATAGCAACTCTCTAGCTTTGTTAAGCTTTTCAGCTGGTAAACGGGCTTCCATGGCGACTGTATCCAGTTCAATGCCTAAAAAAGTTAAACATGTTGTAGGCCCTACTGTTTTGGAGTGTTTAATTGGGATCCCACAACTATTACACACTGCGATTAATGTATATAAATCATGCTGACATTTGTTGGTGCCACCTGCAGCAGCGCAAATCATAAAGTCGTCAAGAACGTGCACCATATTTGTAATTTTAAATTTTTTAGCCATTATCCACTGTAGGGCACAGCTGAGTTTCTCAAAAATCTGACATGACGAACTCAGGCCCATAGGTAGGCAAACGTCGTAGTAAAATAGATTATTGAATTGTAAACCCAAACAGAAATGTGATGATTCAGCTATAGGGATTATACGGTAAGCATTTTCGATATCAATTTTTGCCAACAATGAGTTACTACCTACTTTCTTAATCATAGAGATCGCTGTATCAATGGTGTCGTATGTTACATGTTTCGATTTTTCGGATATACCGTCGTTAATCGAATTGCCTGATGGGTGCGATAGATGATGGATTAGTCTAAATTGACCCGGGTCCTTCTTCGGGACCACACCAATGGGCGATACTTGGAAATTCGCCAGGGGTGGTTCCTTAAAAGGGCCTTTGATTCTACCAGCAGCTATTTCAACACCCAGTTTTTCTAACACAACGTCAGGTCTTTCTGAAGCAGACTTAAGGTTGCGACATTGTGTGAAATCGCGATTGCCTGTATAGTCCAGTTTAAACCCAGACGTTAAACCCGTAATTAATGTATTGAACAATGCAGTATCATAGCCTATAAGAAGTTTCTTCAGATTTTGCACCTTAATGGGTGTTACCACTTTATGTATTGTGGGATTACTTATCTTTAGCGGACTTGGCGTTGGTCGGCTGTTGTTTGATCTTCCAGCATTTGGATTTCCCATGGCCTCGCTCTTTACAGAATCTGCACACGTGTTTGTAGCGACACTCGCGGTTGTGGCAGGCGTTTCGCTGGTATTTAATGCAGATACCGGTGTCGTTTTCGCCACGAAAATTATTGCCGTTCCGAGGTCCTGTTTTGAAGGGCCCTTTCGTGTTATAAGCTTCGGACTCAAGTTCATGCACTACGCAGTTCCACGCGATTTTACTGGTCTGACGCCATTTTCTAAAGTTGATGTCGTAGTTTAGCCAACCCGCTAAACTAGTTTTCTGAGATAGTTTTTGTACCGTTGCCGCGTATTTCATCAGGGCAGGGCCCTCACTCGGGTGTTGAACGAGGTAGATGTTCGCGTATATAAAAAACGCTGACATCCACTTATCTATGGAGTATATGAGGTTTTTTCTCCCAGATCCGACAAACACCATCCTACCACTGTCGACGCGCATGTTGAATGTTTGTTCGCCGTGTGACGCTAAATCGGTATCGATCAAAGCGCTGAATTCCACGTATTCGTCTGCCCATATTTTTCCTTTTGTTTTTTGGTCAATATGTAAGTCTAGCGGTTTATGTATCGAATTTATACCTGTAATAGTTGGTGACGGTTCAATGATTTCAACGGCGTCCGGCAGTTTGTCTTCCGCTTCGACGTGTGGAACATCCTGCTCAGCGGTAGCTTCGACTGTGGTAGATGGCGGGCGTAGAAGCCCCTTCTCTAGAAGTGTGTTAATTACTGAGTCTGTGATGGCTGCGATTGATGCAGGTGGGTCCGGTGGAGTAATGGACGGGGGAGTCGGATCGACGGGCGGAGTAGCCTGTGTACGGGACTTCGATCGAGCTTTTTTCTGTGCTGGTTCCATTTCGCTGGCCTTCCTTGACGGTGTGCGTTTTCGAGGTGCCATTGTACCTGCAAAAGAACAATCGGTATAAGTCCCATTGTCCCACAATTAGTGTGTGTGTGTGTGTGTGTGTGTGTGTGTGTGTGTGTGTGTGGGGGGGGGGGGGGGCACAGAATATTCCCCCCCCCCTTGTGGCACATGACACGCATATATAGGACATGAAAGAGATGAATGCAGG
>WNLI01164662.1:0-14596 GCA_025802215.1 Wirenia argentea | reverse complement strand
CGTTTAGTGTATTAAAAATTCCCGGTGTGTACCTATAAATTAATCCTATTATGCGATTAGATACATATTTGTGAAACGGTCTGTATACAGGGTTAGCTCTACCACAAAACTACAACATTCCAATCTGTGACAGACGACAATAGTTTTAATAGTTTATTAAACGCAATAGATAAGTACTGTGCATGTGTCATTAAAATGTGTAAAATGACGTCTCTTTTAGTTCAATATCAAGCGGATAAGTGACTGTCTTGTGAATAATGTTCGATTTATTTGATTCTTGTATATCCGACTCCTAATTGCTAACATCACAATGCATGAACACTGAAGATTTGAGCGCTCCGAAGATTTCTTAACCTCTGCAAATTTTACCCACTGTACATAACAGTGTACGCTAGGACAGCGCCAGGAGCCATTTTGTGATCTCAAGGGAGATCATTGTGGTATTGCGACTGCCAAACTCCACTCTCACAGTCTCACTCACTATTATTTCCCATGCATTGCACCAGATGCCGCATTATTGATCCTGACTTCTGCAGACTAGTTGAGATGCGCGAGTTAGATTCAAATCAAAATTCCGATCTAATTCGGTCCGAGGTAGGATATGATAATTGATATAATATGGTAAAATAATAGAAAGATGTTGGATTAATATATAGACTATAAAAATGCATTAATTATTAAAACTAGAAAATCTAGCAAAGCTAGAAAGGCTGAATTTTTCTTTTCTTTACGCAGTTATTTGACCTAGAAAACCTAGAGTATATTTTTTAAAAAATTTTATGCTGAAAACATTTTCTAAGTTTTTTGAAAACATTTTATGTTGAAAAAATTTCTAAGTTTTTTGAAAAAAATTTAAGTTGAAAAAATTTTCTAAGTTAAAATTTTTTTTTTATCAGACATTAATAGAGAGGGATATGGTATCCATTGACCTACGATAGGACCCCTATTAATTTACGTACAAAGTTACTAATTACTAATGGTAATTAATACATAATATAAAGCACACGTTAAAATTGATTAGACACAGATATAAACATAATAAAAATGATGCAATGCAGAATGAGTTTAAAAGTTAACAAACTATTAAAAACAAAGCTGAGCGATATTAAAAGTTTTGAAATAAAATTAGGCTATGAATATTGAATATTGCATTAAAAATTACAATCATTATATAATAGATGGTGAACAAATTTAAAATATGATGGCACAAACAAAACTTAAAAGTATGGTGATTATGGGGTGTATTAAAAACAAGGTGATATACTGTAAAAGATAAAAGTATGATCTATGGTAAAAGTACGAAGTCACACGGTTGTGAAGGAGTTAAGAGAAGGAGAGTTTGTTCACATTTGACTTGAAAGACTGCAGATTGTAGGTTGGTGGGAAGACGGAGCTAGGGAGGCTGTTCCAGATTTTGCTGGTACGCGGTATGAACGTAGACCCATGAGACAAGGTTCGGCATGCAGGTAAAGAGACTTGGAAGGGGTGGCTGGCGGTGGCAGTGCGCGTGGAGCGGGTGTATACTTTGGGTGGAGGGAGACATGAGTGCAGTTCGTCGGAGCAGCGGTGGTGGTAATATCGGTAATAGGCGGAGAGCGAGGCAACAGTCCTGCGGTGGTGAAGAGGTTGTAGAGAGTCAGTGAGAGACGGATCATTGATGAGTCGCACTGCCTTGCGTTGGATTTTGTCCAGGAGTTCGAGGGAAGTAGGACAGGCACCACCCCACACATGACCACAATACTCGAGTGTTGGCCGGATCTGGCTTTTGTAGAGAGTGAGCAACTGGTTGGCAGAGAAGTATGACCGTGCGCGAAACAGGTAGCCGATCTTTTGAGAGGCTCTTTTAGCGATGCCGATGATGTGATTTGACCAAGAAAGATCAGAAGCGATGTCCAGCCCGAGGATGTGGATACTCTTAGAGGCGGCAAGCGAGGAGTTTCCAAATGTGAGAGTGGGCAGAGATTGATCTTGCTTGCGAGTGATTGTCATCGTCTGAGTTTTGGTGTCGTTGAACTTTACGAGATTTTTATCTCCCCACGCGGTGATCGTTTGAAGGTCGTTGTTGAGTGAGGAAGCGGATGAGGCACGACTGTCGGGAAGTGAGCGGTTCGAGGACACTTGCGACTTGAACTCGATTGAAGCGTGAAGAGTGGTGTCGTCGGCGAAGGAGTGCGCGGGATTGACAGTTGATGTGAGTAGGTCGTTGATGTAGAGGAGGAACAGGATTGGAGATATTACTGATCCTTGAGGGACTCCGGCGTTGATGTTGTACGTTTCGGAGAGCACACCCTCGACCCGAACTGCAATGGACCTTGCCGTGAGAAAGTTTCTGACCCAGTTGATGAGCGTTGGGTTGACACCGAAGTGGTTCAGCTTGTTGATGAGTCCTCGGTGCCATACTTTGTCGAAGGCCTTTGAAATGTCAAGCGCCACAAGTCGGGATTCGCCGAACGCTTCAAGAGATGATGACCACACGTGTGAGACGTAGTTCAAGAGGTCTCCTGTCGATCGAGATTTGCGGAATCCGTATTGGTGGTCACATAGTAACGTCGACGTTTCGAGGAAATGCATCAGTTGTTCTGTTACTATGGACTCAAATATTTTGGAGAGAAGAGAAGTGATGGCGACGGGGCGGTAGTTGCTTGGAAGAGATCTGCTGCCCTTCTTTGGGATAGGAAACACATGAGCGAGTTTCCATGATGAAGGAAACACACCAGTTGCAAGAGAGAGGTTGTACAGTTTGCTGAGAGTTGGTGCGAGGCTTCGGGCGCATTTCTTCAAGACGATTGCTGGAATGCCGTCTGGTCCTGTCGCCTTGTTGGTGTCTAGTTTCTCCAATGCTTTTGTGACTTTTTCGGGGGTGATGATGACATCAGGCATAGTAGACGCTGGAGGAGGCATTTGGTCAGGTGTTCGGTTTTCGTTTTATAAACATTAATGACTTACAGTAAATGTATTGCCATATTAAAAATACACCAAACATTTATTAGCAATTTTGTTGAAAAAACAAATAAGTGAAAAAGTCGGAGAAATATGTAATTGTAACCTATTGTCTAGTTTTTATTGATCGGATTTTGACTACATGGGCACCTGTTTATAATGTGTACGGTGTCATAAATTCATGTGTACAATAAATAGATCAATAAAAAAACTAGGATTTTTGACATCTTTACTTTTTAGCTTACCTGAGCGAATGCTCCAGTAAGCTATTCCAATCCGATTTTGTCCGTCGTCCTTCCGTCCGTGCGTCCGTCCGTTAACAATTCTAAAAAACTAGATATTTTGTATGGATCATCTATGGCTTACCCTGATTCAGAATTGTTAAAATTATAAAAATCTGAATAAAGGCCAGACAACTCTGCATGATTTTATTTAAATTTTATTTAATTCTTTTTCTATATCAGATTGGGTGCATAATGTCTAGAACCAGATCAGAAACTCATCAGAAACTCATCAAAATCCGCTCTGGTCAGCTCAGAATAATACATAATAATTATTGTGGAAACCAATTTTTATCTTGGTCGCCATTTTGAAATTTGGTAGTCATTTTGAATGTTGGTAGTATTTTGAACAACAAAATATTATGTTGAAAGATGGTTGAACCCATAAAATTAATGCCGAACCCAAAACCATGAAAATGATGAAAGCTAAACCTGAAAATGTTGAAACCTGAAAATGTCGAAACCTGAAAATGTCGAAACCTGAAAATGTTGGAACACCGAAAATTTGGTATATTGATAACATTTGGAACTTTTGGGACATTGCCAACTTTTGGCACTTGTCGACATTTGGCTCATTGCCAACATTTGCACCCTTGGAACATTGCCAACATTTGGCGCATTGCCAACATTTCATTGCAACATTTGACAGTTTTTGGCTTACTTCCAGAATTTAACACGTGTTGGCAAATTGGACAACATTTGGCAGTAATGCACACTACCTTTATGTAATGTCCGTTCCAACTTTCACCTCCCAAAATGTTTTTACCGTTTCAGATCTTTAGAATCGCGGCATTCAGCTTTATTTACGATTTCCCGCGTTAAAAACCGACAGCTGCAGACGATAACATGAATGCAGACGATTTTGATATTTTTTGCAGACGACTTTGGTACTGGTACTGGTAGGCGACGTAAGTTTTTGTGAAGGCATCATCATTCATCAAGGCAGTTCAACCCGTTGCAGACAATTTTGCAGATGATGCAGGTAATGTACCGGTACTAGCGATTGGTCACATAAAACAGTTTAAAAACTTTTTTTTTAACTTTTAATTCTAAGGCCTAGGCCTACAGTTTTCATCATCATCATCATTGTATGTGCAGATTTCCATGCGTGGCTATGGGCATCCGCCGTCCGTATTCGCGGACGTCATACGCTTTACCTCGTTTCGCCACTCGTCACGTCTGCTGGCGACGCACCAAGTATCTTGATTACATATGTCCAGTTCTGTATCTGCGAGATCTTGTATTGTTTGTTTTAACCATGTGTATTTTTGTCCACCCTGGGGTTTTCTGTAGGGTTTTATTGCTTCTAGGAGGGCTTGTTTTGCAGGAGTTTCTTCATGTAAGTCAAACCAGGAAATAGAATTTCATAACATGGTTACCTCCCGTTGTAAAAATTTACAGATGGAAGGCTTCGTAGCAAATAAATCACACTCAAAGTGAAAGTCAAAACGCGTGAATAACGTTATTTTTCTGACAATATCAAAATTAAATACATGCACATTTTGATACAATATAATTAGTAACGTTAGTAATGTGCTTGACGTTATAAAACGCTATACAGAAAATTAAAAATACTACACATTGTACCAATTAAAACGATACCGACCTGTCTTAGTTTGTAATTTTATCAACCCAAAAACCCAAAGTTGAAAGTCTGCATCTGGAAAGTTCTCTGATCTCCAATTCTCCACACCCACTCAGTCTCTCCCACTGCATTACACTGTGACTGTAGAGTCTAGACACTGAGTCTTGAGACCAGTCACTCAGTATGATTATTATATACTTACATTTATAATTATTAATTTCCAATGCCATTGGCAATGGGTAGGCCTAGGCTATAGACTCAGACTCTGTCTAGTAAAAAGCGCAGTGGCTAGTCGTCCAGAGATTTTGAGATTTTTACCTCCGGACGACGTTACAATACATAAACCTCGTCCGGAGTTCTACCGTTTGTCAAATCTATCACGTGACTATGACCCTCGCTCAACGTGTGGGAAGATCGATACGCGGTAACCGTAAGGGGATTAATTTGCACACGGAATTCCGTGCATGTTTACTTCCCCTTATAGCAGACGACATTTAAGGGCAAAACAGGGTAGTCACCTCATCGGCGGCGTGGCCTAGTGGGTTAATGCTCTGTCAGTGACCCCGTCGGTCCGAGTTCGATTCCCGGTTGCGGCGACTTTTTATTAAATTGAGGAGCAAGTTAGAGCATGAAAATTGTCTAAGTCCGCAAATCACACGACTACGCATGCGTTACTCGCGTTAGTCGACCTCCGGACGACGATCAAGAGCAATAACATTGTCCGGACTCCGGACGGGACGACTAGCCACAGCCTTCGGTTTTTCCTGATAGTCGTATAAAATCGTTCGTTTGTGTTGAAAATACTTGAAATCGAAACTGATAAGATCGCGTTACACAAATCTCCGGTCATCTATTATAGATGATCTATATAACCTACGGGGAGTGAAGGGGGAAGATAGAGAGGAAGAGGGACGCCTGGGACGGGGATATTAGGGAGGCGAGGAATCGAGGGCTGACGGAGGATCACAATGAATGTGACAAATTCTCTGACAATGCATTGCGACTTTGTGAGTAGCCAATCAGACATTTTTTTTATTTTTCGCGCCAACTTGACACTTCCGGAAATCCTCTTAGAATTCCTTTCAGATCTAAGATATCGGAGCGAAAGTATTTGACGCATGAGTTTTTGCAATTTAGAAGTCCAAAGGGAGTGAAAGACATTAATGATTAATTCACTGTTTCCGGTCTGAAGCTAGCTTACTTATTCCGTTACTAGTAGGTACTATGGTAGGTACTAAGTAGGTACTGAGGTTTATCCTACTTACCTTGTTCTTCCTGATCAGGACGGACTCCAGCTCCTATCGTTACCACAGTTTGACTTGCATTAGCCTCCCTTACATAACGCGGAATCGTGAACAAGTCTCTGAAATATCCGAACCCAAATCCCCCAAAAGTTGCAAACCAAATAAATGCTTGCCTGTCCCTTTTGAGGTAGAATAGGTGCAAACCCCAACATCCACCGACGAGCCACAGAAGGTATGATAACCACGTCCTTTTCGCCATGATTTACAGTAAAATTACACTATTTGTGAATTTTTTACACGTCCAAAGTTCCAAGATGAAAATTTGCTGAAAAGCGAAAGTTTGACATTTCCGCATTGTGGGAAAACCCCGGATTTCCTGGTGATTCCATTCGTGAAAAAACCATAAATGGTAATAGAAACGTGTCATTCACGTGAAAGCTCCACTTGGGAAGCGAAGGCGCCATCCGCCAAACGAATGCGCTGTACAAATGCGCCGCACTGCAAATGCGCAGCATATCAGCCATAATAAATTATTATTGTAGGCCCTAGCTATCGTTTTTCCATGTAATCCTAGGAATAGAAGTGTTAATTCTTATATTCATGCACGAAGAACGTCAATGTTCATCATTTTCGTTTGAATACTATCCGGAGTGATGTATTTTCGTCATTATATGACATCTTCTGAAATAGGCGTGTGGGGTGGTGGATGGGGTAGTGTGAGGGGTGGCGTGTGGGGTGGCGTGGCGTGTGGAGTGGTGTGGTGTGTGGGGTGATGTATGGGGTGGCGTGTTGGGTGGTGTGGGAAGGAGGGTGGCACGTGGGGTGGTGTGGTGTAAGGGGTGGCGTGTGGGGCGGAGTGTAAGGTGGTGTGTGGGTGGCGTCGTGTCTTGGGTGACATATTATAGTGTGTGAGGTGGAGTGATGTGTGGGGTGAGGTGGTGTGTCATGTGTCATACAAAATTTTAATTCTAAGAAACACAATCGAATTAATGTAGGCTACGACAAAAACTATATTTGTGTACATATGGAAAGATTTTGTATGACATTAAAATGTTTTGTAAATTGCATTTTTAAATACATTTTGTCGAGATAATATAGCCACAGGAAATAATTCTAACTATATATAGCTAGGCTAAGCTAGCTACTGTATAAGACGACATTATTGACAACGTACAGTAGGCCTATAAGAATTAAAATATGTTCTCACAACAATTTAATGAAGTTATTGTACCATAAGTTGATAACACGTTTGTTCTGGTACAAGTCATGTCAACGCGGAAACAATGTAGGTCTACAGTAGACCTAAACAATAGTAATATCAACACAACTATCTATACAACATAATGCGTACACTGTACAAAATAATAAAGTAACACAATAGTAATTCGCGGGCTAGTATTTTAAAGTAACAGTGCTTAGGAATAAAACATGGCATAATATAACAAGGTATAGGCCTATTGTACGTATTCTAGTAAAACACAGTGATGTTCATCACTCGGTAGGCCTAATGTTAAAAAATCGGTTTGAGGTCTTGTAAGCTGGTTGGCTGGTTGATTGATGTGTTTTAGTGTCCTGTCATAATGCTGTCTACATTTTGTCCATGTACTATTTGTTTTTCTGTACATAACATTACACGCCTAACAAAACAAAAACGCAAAATAGGCTACCAACCAATGTAGGCCTACATACATGACATCAAAATGGAATTTTTAGAAATGGTGGGATGGAGATATAGGCCTAGGTGATGGACATGTGTTTTTTTAGTATATATAGGTAGTAAAGAACTATTTTATTTAAGACCATGTTTCAATTTTCTGTTCACCAGTGTTCAGTAACACACATGAGGCGATAACTAGTGTAGCCTATAATAAGGTCAATGTAAAGTTGCGGTATAGGAACGCGGCATGACGCAGTTAGTAGGTCTATGTTGCATGCCCCACTATTCATTTTTACGAGATTATGTACGTTATACAGTAATTTTGTCCTCACCGGTATGCGAATATTTGCTAGAAGGCCGCTTATAGCCTACGTAGGCTATATGCTAGAATGCGCATATAGCCGTATAATTTAATCCGATCAAGGATTTTTTAAAAATATTATAGCCTAGCCTATTTTTGCTCTTAAAATATGATAATATACGGTATACACAATTTCCCATAAATATATGAAAGTGTATCAGATTCTACTGCAAGTTGGGTTATACGTGACCTATAGGGGCATTGGTAACCACTTTGCGGTAAAGCTGCCTATTATATATCCAGAAAATGAGAAACGTGTTGCTTTTAATCCACTAAAAAATTAACCTGTAAGAGGGATGCCTCTGGCAACGTGAGTGTACAGTAAAGTCTGTATACTTGGAACATACCAACAAATGGCTAATTATGCGAATTATCTATTGTATAATATGGTATAAACCAAGATGGCAGCTTGCCTAGGCAAGAAAACTGACTGATACACGTAATGACACCATAGCAACGCCATAGGAACGTCATAGCAACGCCATGGCAACACCATAGCAACGCTCTGTCAAACGATATGAATTGGGCGGTTGAACGTAGCGCATGCGACATACGTCATCTCCAGTGGTGCAACAAACGTCATCTATATGTACAGTGATGCGACAAACACACGTCATCTGCAGTTATGCGGCATATAATATTATACTGTACTCGTCAAATCCAGTAATGCGACATACACATCATATATGCCTGCGTCTCTACAGACATACTATACATACTATCTGACACACGTCACCCACACCGCGTCTGTGTCTTTGCGGACATACTTGTGTGACACACGTCGTTCGGCACAAACGTCATCCCCAGTGAAGCGATATGTATATATGTATCCTAACGTCATACTACTCAGCATATATACATATGTGTCTCTACGAACATATCTGATACACGTCATTTACACTGCGTCTGCGTGCCCACCGGCATACATGTTAACTACATTGATACACGTCATCTAATTGATTAGCCATACACGTCAGTGAAGCGATATACACGTCAATGACGTGACGTCATACTTCTGTGTCTCCGCGAACACACCGCGCCTGCGTCTACACCGTCATACATGTCTGACACACGTAATCTACATTGATTCGAAGCAATATATTTATATACACGTCATATTATGTGTCTCTACGAACATACCGTACATATCTGACACGTCACCGACACCGTGTCTTGACCAACATACATGTCTGATACACGTTAACTACATTGATACACGTTACATGTGTGAATCAATGACATGTCATGTTTGACACACGTCACATATACACCGAGTTTGCGTCTCCTCCGACATAGCCTATGTGTGACACACGTTATCTACACACGCCATTCCCAATGAAGCGATATAGCCTATAAATTATGCAACGTCTGTGTCTCTACCGATATACATGTATGACACACGTCATCCACATCGCGCATGGGTCTTTAGAGACACACTTGTCGGACACACATCATCTACTATATGTATACCGCGTCTGCGTTTCCACCGACATATATATCTACACCACATCTGCATATCTACGTAGATAATATTTGACACACGCGGCATCTACCGTACACCGCATTTATATATCTCTGCGGTCATACATGTACTGTACAATGTATATTCTGTCACTTGTCATCTAGTCTCCACACGTCATCTAGATTGATACATGTCATCTCAGTAAAGCGATATATCTGCACTGCGTTTCTGCGGACCTACCTATTTGACACACGTCATCTACATTGATACATGTCATCTCAGTAAAGCGATATTATACACGTCATCTATACATCGCGTATGTGTCTCCACCGAATTATGCTACATGTCTGGCACACGCCATCTAAAGTGAGGCGATATTATATACACCGCGTATCCGAGGACATACATGTGTAACACACGTCATCTACAGTGAGGCGATATTATATACACCGCGTATCCGAGGACATACATGTCTAACACACGCCATCTAAAGTGAGGCGATATTATATACACCGCGTATCCGAGGACATACATGTCTAACACACGTCATCTATACACCGCGTATCTGAGGACATACATGTCTAACACACGTCATCTACAGTGTGTCTGCGTCTCCAGTGAAATACATGTCTGACACTTCACCTCACAGCACCAAATAAACTGACACTTGCAGTTTCCCCGCACAGTACTCTGCTCGGTATAATGCCCCCTGTTACAACACAATATGTCACACCCTCCAACCTCTAACCCAACCGGTTGGCATGTCCTCCCCCGCGTTCCCATACTTCCGTACTTCCGGGACCGCAAGCAGAAATCGTGCGATTCCTCCGAATAAATCAAGTTTTTTTTCTCGAACATTTTTACGCCACCGATTGTGGGCTCCAAGTCCGAGCCGTCGTTAGATCCAGTTACTTGGACGGCTCCATCAAACTGTTCCTTCAAACGCTCACCTGATCTCACGAATTGCTGCATCTTGGTCCAGCAGGTTTTCATGTTACATGAGCCGGACAGTCCGTGACATTTACATTTGAGCTCCATGAAGTCTCGTAGAGCCTGCAAAAAATGTGAAATTGTGGTATTATCATCGATGTTCAGCTTTACGTAGGCGAACTATAGTGATATTCTCGGCGCGGAATTATTGGTACTATAAAAGTAAAGTGCCAAACATTTAAACGTCTTTTTGACTATAAGCCTGATTTGACAATAAGCCTGTAACACATAGAAAATATATACCGCTCTTAAATCAGATGTCACCAGCGGTAGAGTTTCGCCATGCTAGAACCTCTGCGCGTAGGCTAATAGCTGCACGAGTAGCACAACCTTACTCCCCAACTCATACATTCCCAATTGAAAGTGAATACGATCCGTACTAATTTTACAGAATTGGTAAACTGAGGCTAGGCAAATGCGCCCAACGCTTTAACCGACTGAGCTGTCCCCGCCCAACTAGGCTATATAAGTGTGTCCCAATTTTAACC
Source organism: Wirenia argentea (assembly GCA_025802215.1). Taxonomy (NCBI): domain Eukaryota; kingdom Metazoa; phylum Mollusca; class Solenogastres; order Pholidoskepia; family Gymnomeniidae; genus Wirenia; species Wirenia argentea. The sequence continues at coordinate 3,588 of WNLI01164662.1, read as the reverse complement.
ACTTACGCATACCGCTAACCGCTGTGTCCTTTCATATTTGGGGAAATGGGTAATTTTAACTTTTTGGCTGCCAGCAGCATGCACCCATTATATGACATGTGTTTATAACGTAGCCTATCTACCGTGTAGGCTATGCATCATTGTCAATTGAGGAGTTTGAGTTAATAAGGTGTTCCGTACCTCTGTGTATAGTTATTGTAAAATTGAATTCGATTAATTTAATACAATGTCGACTTCGATTCTTGCGTTTGAAGTCAAAGAGAAGTCAAGTGGGATAAGTCATTAAACCGGCAATAACGTCTACAGCTCAAGGTCGGACTATAAAATAGTCGATTGGAAGACACTATTAAATTGGGATAAACATAATATGAATGGGCATGACCACTAAACTCTATCGAATGCACAATGTAACATTTCGAAGGTAAATGGGGCGATGAAATTAGATTCTCAATACGAGACAGTCACCAAAACTAAACACGACTATTAAACATAATATATGATTTATATAAATATGTCATTCATGTACAACAATATGATAATGTAGGCCTACAAACAGTTTTGTAGCCTACGGAAATACTATTACAATAGAGAATTTTTGCAAAGGAATAATGAAGTTAAAATTAATCATGGATGTGCCTTTAGGCCTACGGTTGCGGTGAAGCGTCGGCGTAGGGCCTATATTTGCGATAGGTCGTGAGTTCACATCCTACAACAGTCGAAAGTTCAACTAATTACATAGCGTCCTTCCTGCATTCAATGCAGAACCTTAATTACGGCCTTCAAGTGTAGAATCATGTTTCTATAGCCTAACCTATAGTCCTACATAGCCTATATCGTTACTCACCCTTCTACCCGCCTCGTTGTTATGCAGCCGTATCTTGGTCGTGATGTCGAACCGCTTGCCGTCAAGCGCCCGCGCATTCGGACGCGCACGCGCATCCATGAACTCCTGCGACTTCTTGTAGCCATATTTGACGTCATCAGCGCACCCGCCCCATTCAAACTTTCCGCCTGTCTTGCGCCGCCGTATTGAGTGGTCACATGCACACTGTACAAGGTTACCCCTGCTGCATGCTTGTGTTACTGAGTACACGACTCCGGCGGCTGTTATCGCGTACACGAATGCTGTTTCTCGCGTATCTGGGGGTGGTCAAATGTATGACATCTATATGAGGGGAGGGGGAGATTGGAGTGGGGGTGGTGAGTGTTGCGGATGAGGGTGCTCTGCTCCATGCTTGGGTCATTGAGTAGGCCTACACGACTCCAGCGGCGGTTATATCGCGTACACGAACGCTGTCTCTCGCGTATCTGCGGTAGACAAATTACATGCGTGGTCAGTGTCTCGCGTGGATCTGCGGTAGACAAATTACATGCGTGGTCAGTCTCTCGCGTATCTGTGGTAGACAAATTACATGCATGGTCAGTCTCTGGCGCATGGCGTATATGTGGTAGACAAAAAATACATGCATGGTCAGTCTCTGGCGTATCTGTGGTGGACAAATTACATGCGTGGTCAGTCTCTGGCGTATCTGTGGTAGGCGAATTATACATGCGTGGTCAGTATCTCTCGCGTATCTGTGGTAAACAAATTACATGCATGCATGGTCAGTGCCATGTTAACTTAGTCAAACGAAGATAACTAAATGCTGACATTATGCTGTAGAGAGAACATTTTAATATAGTACCTGTATGTACAATGTAACACATTTCATTTCGATACATGTACTGTATAATATATTATGCCCATGCATTGGTTTCGACTTTCGAGACACAGTCACAAATCGACGACATCACTTCAGAAACCCAAGCGTCCAACACAATCGCAAAATGGATAACGTTTAGATTGGAGACAATCCCGTCATGGTATACGCTGTGAAATTACTATCATCAATGAATGCTTGATTTGTACTACCAACATTTCCAGCCATATTTTGTACAGGCCCGTAGACAATGTGCCATAAATACGGAATACTTCGTCGCACTCAATTCCAGCTAGCTCCCACCCACACACCAATCCCCTTCAACACAACGTAAACACTCCATTACATAACAAAGCTTCACTGACGGGTTATCACCCCATAAACTCTATGAGTCAATGTTTATGTCACGGTGTGTGCAAGACTTCCAGTGTCTATAAAACAACTGAGCATTCGCACCAAATATCGGACGGAAATATGGCATACGCGTTTCAGAGTGGCCATAAACGTTTCTTATTAGCGCGCTCCATGGGGAGTGATATGTGTATAGGGTAGGTACTCAATTTTATTGTAGTGCAGACAACCAGAATTACACGACTAAGTAACTGCTTATACGTACACATACTATGAAATAGTATTATCCTTTCGTGGTTTTGGTGGAATTTTGTCTTACTTGAATAGTTTACAATATCACATACAGCTGCTTGCGAAAGTATTCAACCCCCATACAAAAATGAGAATTTACCCATTTATTTTCAGTTAACAGTTTTAGTTTTATGTTATTATTTCATTAGGCCTACATATATTATGTCAAGTAAATTCGATATGTCATTTTGTTATTTTTTTTATTATAATAGCAAAATATCACCAACATTGTCAAAAACACATTGCAAAAGTATTCAACCCCTTATGGAACTTTTGTACATTTGATCGAGTATGTCCAATTTAAAAATTTTTTTGCTCCACCATTTGCATCAATAACGGAAGACAACCTCTTCTGATAGTTCAATGTCAACTTTTCCCACGTTTTTGTGACATTTCCCCCACTACTCGAGTACTCGTGCATGGCAAACGCCATACGTATTTTCTGCATAAAGATGCATACATAAGATGAAAAAATGCATATATGCATCTTTATGCATGTTTATACATCTGTATGCATATTCATGCACCTGTATGCATATAAAATTTATGCATCTGTATGCAGGAAATACGTATGGAGGTTGAAGGGAACCGCGCATAAGCCCAAGAACACCGTGCCAACCGTGAAGCATGGTGGTGGAAGTAAAATGTTATGGGGTTGCTTTGCTTCTGTCGACACTGGTAATCTCACCCGCATCAACGGAATCATGAATCCGGACATGTATCAGGATATCTTAGACAAAAAACTCAAGTCATCTGCAAAAAAAATGGGATTAGGTCGCAAGTATCTCTTCCACGATAACAATCCAAAGCATTCCGCGAAATCTACCACCGCGTGGTTTGAGAAAAAGAAGATCGACGTGATGAAGTGTCCTAGCCAAAGTCCAGACTCGAACCTGATCGAGAAGTCATGGTGGCTGTCCATAAACGCACCCCAAGTAACCCCAACGAGTTGGAGACGGTTTGCCTCGAGTGGGGGGAAATGTCACACAAAACGTGTGAAAAGTTGACATTGAACTACCAGAAGAGGTCGTCTCCCGTTATTGATGCAAATCGATCAAATGTACATAATTTCTATACTTTTGCAATGTGTTTTTTGACAATCTTGGTGATATTTCGTTATTGTAATAAAAAAGTAACAAATTGACACATCAAATTTACTTGAGATTAGTTATGTAATGAAATAATAACATAAAACTAAAACTTTTGTGAAAATAAATGGGTAAATTCTCAATTTTGTATGGGGGTT
>WNLI01164552.1:0-14600 GCA_025802215.1 Wirenia argentea | reverse complement strand
ACATCTCTATGTATAATTCCTTTTTGGAAATCCCTCTGACTTTTTCTAAATTTAGTTCTTTCCGTGTTACAAACATCATTATACCAAAAAGTCTTGCTATTATTGTATGCAGTGACATTTGTGCATTTCTTTTTTGTAGCAGTATATAAGTTACTACTAAAATCAGTAATATACTTACATGCTGATTCATTGTTATTATTGACAGGATATTCAAATCTACCGCCCTCTTTCATCTTAGTTAATTCCTCCTTATATTTACGTTTGTTATCTTCATTCCATGTAATTGATTTAGCCACTTTTTTCTCAACAGAACCGCTATTTTGAGATTTTATGGAGGACGCTATAGAAAATGTTACATATGCATGATCTGAGAATTCAAAGAATTTAGAAACATCAAAGTGATTAACGATACAAGAGGATTCTTCATTCACTATAAGATAATCAACCATGCTGAGGCCATTGTGATTATAAAACGTAAATGCGCCACTATTTTGCACATCACCTTCTTTGGAACCGTTAATTATGTACATGTTATTCTCTTTGCAAAGATTAAGTATTTTTCTTCCACAAGGATTTACTACAATGTCTGACGATTGACGTACGTTGTCAACCACTTCACTTATTGGTTCGTCGTTTGACTCAAACACATTATTGAAATCATCATTAAATAATTGTGGGACTAATTTACAGTTCATATGGCCAGTGCGACCATTCAGGTCACCACATACCACAACTCTGCCTATATTAATAAATGAAGAAACGTACTCCGCAAGTACCCCATAGCAGTCCACCTCATCATTATGGTGATAGTATGTAGATGTAGATGGCGGGATGTAAGCAAAAATGACATATACTGGCATACCAGAGGAAAAGAAAGTGTCTGACAATTTTATATTTACAATAAAATCATAATCTGTTGGTATAATGCTAATACCACTCTCAAGAAAGGGTTTATAAAATACCTGCATACCTCCATACACAGTGTTTCGATTATATTTTGGCCAATCTTTTCTGTATTGGCTGTAGCCATTAATATTGACTTCTGGTCGAGCTTTAGTTAACCAGGTCTCCGAAAAAAGCAGTATATCAAATTTGTCAATTGTTTCAAGGAAGGTGGGATTCTTGTACAGCTCACCCATGCCATGTACGTTCCAACAACACAATGAAATATGAGAATTAACAGTGTTTGTAGGTATGCATGTATTTCCTATTTGAACATCAGCATCTCTAATATTATTATCAGTATTTCTAATATTTGCATTATGTAATAAATTTGTACTGGTCACTGCTTTTCTTACTTCACTTATATAATATTGTGGTGTATTTGTGTCTACTATTATATTCGGCAAAGTGTATTCATTGAGTTCGCCACAATTACAAAATGTCATCACATTGGCATCACATGACGACATGCCAGGCCCACTTCTACAATAAGGATTGCTTTCAATTGTTTGGCACGAAATGCTATTAACGGAGCTATATTTCACAGTAAAATCATGCATCCTACTCCGTAGCACTTCTATTGGATTTGGTACTGTGGCGCTATGTTTGTCGACGTGTACGTGATTTGCTTGGTCTGAATCGTTGTGTACAAACAATTGCTCTCTTTGGCATATATTTTTGCAGTCTACAATTTCATCGGGAATTATTCCCCTTATATGAGACACACTAGGATTCACGTTTCGCTGGCCGATTTCCTGATCCAAATTACCTCCCTTCCTTGTTAAAGTGATTATGTTGGGAGTTACTTCCCATGGACCATAAAGTATATTATCCTGGCTATGTGGCGAACTATCAAGATACAACTTGTCATCAGTAGTGTGTCTTGCTTTTACTTGTACATTATGTACAATAGGCCTATTTGCATACGTGGTCCTATACTTATCAATAAATGCTATAATTTTGCCTGATAAACTATTGTATACATTGCCATTTGGCTGCTTCGAGTTAACATTCATCGTCTTTTGTCCATTCATATTATGCCCAGGGATAGTTACATAATGGTTTTGGGACACGGTCGTCTTGTCTATACTACAAAAGGTGTCACTTACATTATGGTTGTCGACCTCCGTCCGATAATCAGGTTGGGGTTTACACCTGGACGTGAGGCTGGGGGGCTCGTCCCGTCACTGATGTGTATCCATCGGCGCTATGTGGGGAGGATTATGCCACGGGTTGCCAGAACGGATAGGGGGCTGTTGGGGATGCTTGTGTGCACGTTGGCGCTCTTGGGGTTCCTTGAACAGAGACTCGTCAATGCCAACGGCTGGTAAATCACCCGGGAACTGGACGGATTCGGTGTTTCCATCGCGCAACTTGCAGATGATCTTCCCGTTCTCTAGGCGATATTCGGCAACGTTGTTCGACTCGCGACACAGTTTGTACAGTAGAGACCGACGCTTCGTGAGATCTTCCGCTATACTCACCCCTCGGAAATAGGGGTCGGGGCAGCGACGTAATCGATCAGAGACCTGCGTCAGGTAACGGACCGCTTTGCGATTCACAAACTTGCATACGACGTGACGCGGGCGATTGTCTCCCTTGTACTGACCCATCCTGTGTGACGCGTGGATGTCGTTCCACTGAAGGTGACAGCCGAGACCACCAAACATGTAACGCAGCTTGTGTTCCAGGTTTTCGTTTCGCTCCTCGGGGAGATTAAAGACTCGTACGGTCTCTCGACGTTGGTACTGGGCCACATAGTCGTGATTGTCCATTGCTGTGTTACCGTTTCCTTGAGTAATCGAGTCGTTAGGCACTTGAAAAATCTGTTTATTTGCAAGCTCACTCTTTAGTTCAGAAACAGTGTCTTCTAATGTCTTAATGCGTTTTTCTGCATTATCCTGTACTTCTTTGTGGTGTTTCATATCGTTTTGTGTCATCCTCATTTTATCTTGTACCTCAGTTAATCTCTCTTCGTGTTTTTTGAATTTCAACTCGATTGTGGTTTCCACCCGTTCGAACGATCCTTTAAGATCTCGTATTTCGTCCGTTATTCCGCCAACGTCAACTAGCTGCACATTGAGTTCCGTCAACATATTAAGAATTTCGTCTTTGAAAGAATTAAACTCATCACATTTAAGAAAGTGGTTGTCTGTTTGTGTATGTGCTTGTTTGAGTACAGCTTTGAGTTGTCTCTTAACCGCTTTCTTTTTACCTTTTTTGGTTTTTTGTGAGTCGCTAAAAACATCTGGGAGCGAACTACAATTTAATTCGTCAGTGTCATTGGGTCGTGAAGTTAAGTTATGATTTACCTGGTCTCCGTCTCTGAGAACGTCCTTTTTCTGTTGTTTTTGTTCATTCTGGGGAGAGTCGCCGCTATGTGGTCGTTTTGGGTTTGTAGACGTTGATGCCATTTTAATTTCGCGTACACCAGCTTTAATCCAAAAGGTTCCTTGTATCGAATGGAGTCAAAGGCGAATTTGGGCGGTAGAAATGCGCGGCAACGCGATCGCTAATTGGTTTTCTGTGACCGTGCTAGTAGATACCAGCAACAAAATGGATTTTAAGACATCAGGCCTCCTTTAAATATCGCATTGAAAATAGTTTTAATTACTGCATTTTTTGTGTGTATGTTGTTGTCAAGTTTTTGCTGTAATTTTATTGTTGCACATCAAATCACCATACTAAATATGGCTATAATATATTGTTTATACTTTTATAAGGCATATACAGTATAGCTTATCAATATTTAATAATAATTTATTGTCCGAAAAATATTATAATTAACAATGTGTACTGGCCCAGATGAATAACGTGTTGTAATCAGCATGAGAAATAAGAGGTATCAAGATTCACGAATCACAATTAAATACTGTATTGCTTTCCGAATTCAATATTATCTTCTCTAGTCTACAGATTACAAGTTACAACTCTACTAGTCGACTAAAGTCGAGTACTGTATGCGCAAAGACTTATTCCTTCAAAAAGAATAAAACTTTTTAGATCTTCATTATGGTACAGTGTGATCCCAAAGTGTAAGTTTGTCACAATTTAAACATCTTGCGAAAATATCAATGTAAATTATTGGGGTGTAACCTTAGGTGTATGACTTCCCACCACACTGTTTTGAGTTAGGTGATGGTGCATGATGTCTGTCACAAGTGTCACTGCTTGGTTACTCATGCTGTTGCTATGCAACAAAACCAGTGTCAAATGTCAACTTCCTGAGGCTCACTACCACAGGGTTTTATATTTTGGTCATACAATGGTAGGAAAGAGAGAGTTCATGTCGCTGTTGTCAGTATGTAGGCCTACAGCAGACCCTCGAGGGGTATAGCGGGGTGATTACTTCACCAAAAGGAGCCAGGAGGCATTCATACCCTCCGCTAGCATCATTTGGATGCAAAGTCAGGTTAATGCTGTTTGAGGGAGTAAGAGGTCTGGTCTATGGCAAAAAAAGTAAAAGTGAAAAGTGTGACATTTATATGCCGCATTTTTGGACCTCACGATCCGTCAAATGTCGGTAAAGTGGCAGCAGACACCAAACTTGGTTTGCTGCTGACCGCGTGTATAACAACCACGAAAACTAATGATCCCATTGGATATAAGCCAATCAACCCCAATACAAGCTGCATAACTCTATGGGTACAATTTATATACCAATACAAGTTGCGATTATCTCCCATTAGTTGTATACCATATTATAAAGAGGAGATTGGACATTCGCGATATTGTCTACATAAATCTATTTATCATGTAGTGATAAATGTCATTTATCCTGAATAAGTACTACCGGGTATACGTACCATTGCGTATGAAGTACAAATCTTATCCATCGGAGTAGATGAACGGCTCGGTACCAATGGATTGAGCATCCAGTAGCAAACAATGGTCGGTGTTGTAGGCAGTCCCAGCACATCCTGCCCGTGTGCTACACCCCACCACACACGACAGTCTGCTGTATCCAATGAGAGTATCAATGATCTGGAGACCGGAGAAGAAATCCTGATTTGCTGTCATCTTGTGGTAGTAGTCTGCCAGAGCGTATGATGTCGTGATGATGAGAAGGGCTGCTAGAACATATCGATGTGCCATTGCGTGATATGTTCCCATTCTTCATATGTCTTTGGAAACCGAAGCGACTACATACGCAATATAACGGACGTATACATATACATGTACGAATTTGCATATTTCTAGTCCTCGCAGCCGTGATATAGTAAGACAGTAAGACGCTAAGGTTGCCTATAGGCTAAAGTAGGGAGCAATATTCTGCAAGTAAGTTTTCCATCGCGATAAACATTTCGAATGATAACAATAATTTTCTCCACAACGACAGAACTAACGGATCGAAATGTTTATCTGAAAGTGAGGTGAATGATGTTTAAAAGTGCTCAAACCCACCGCGGTACCTTGCAACATACATCCTATGTATCAATAATTCATGATACACGATCCATGAATCTGGCTTAATCATGCATCACAAATCACTCTGTCGATTTTGATGATGGATTGTATCATGCCTCAATATTGAACTGACCATACCTGATTATACAGTAGGTACCTGTCCGCTAACTGGGTCTATACGGCGTTATACACAATGTATCTAACAGTCTTGGTCAAAATGATACTTATACACATTAAACCTTCCACACGCGGTGTACATGTAATATCGTGTATACCTCTCTAAAATGAAGAAATCGGTGGGTTTAACCTTAGAAAGACTATAGTCTACACTCCAATGCAAAAAAACCGAACGGGTAAAAATTGTACGTGTATTTCTTGTCATAAATCAAGAACTATGGTAGATATTCACACTATCTCTTCCACAAATGTTCTACGTGAAATTTTGAAGAAAATGCTGTCATTTTTTGAGGTCAAGGTCAAAGGTAAACCAGAGGTCACATTTTTCTAGGAAATGGACTTTTTGTATATGACGTATTTTTTCATGATATATATAAGGTATATGGATTATTTTTTGTACGTGAGTTAGCAAGTGGCCTTACATTCATAGTTTTTATTTTCAAGGTCAAAGGTCAATATATCAAGGTTATGTGACCACCTTGAAAATTCCCAAAAAATCGCGATTTTGGTTTTTTCAATTGTGACCTTGACCTTTGATGATTTTACATACCCTATGGCATTTAGGTATGACGTCACGACAGAAGGTGGTTACATATAGTGCATGATTCATAGGTCAAAGGTCAAGGTCATCCCGACATGTCGTAAAAAATTAAGATTTTGGGGGTATTTCGAATGACCTTACTTTACCTTGAGAAGTGACCTGTGACCTTGAAAATATATACTATGAATGTATGGTCACTTGCCAACTCAGCTACAAAAAATTATCGATATACCTTATCTAGATCATGAAAAATCACGTCATATAAAAAATTCCATTTTATAGAAAAAATGTGAGCTCTGGTTGACCTTTGACCTTGACCTAAAAAATGACACAAAATTTGCTTTAGCATTTCACGTAGAACATTTGTGTAAGAGATAGTGTGAATATCTACCATAGTTCTTGATTTATGAGAACAAATACATGTACAATTTTTAACCGTTCGGGTTTGTTCACAATGGGGTGTATTTTTTGTCGGGGCGAAGGAAGATAATAACATGGTAGCTCTCCAGAACGACTGATTGTGTCCTTTTCGCCAGGTGTTGATACATTAATTTTGGAAAATCAATAACACAATGGTGTGGCTGTCTCACTGATAGAAACACTACGCGACAATCGTATAGAGGGAGTTAACAATCCACAATGACATAATTATAGGGTTAACTGATTGTGTCCCTTTGGCTAGAGGATGCTGCACACAGAAAATCAATAGTCTATCCACACGACATTGCCGTTGACGATAGCTGCCACGTGCGGAAAGCATCTATCAGCGTGCGCAATAATGGGCCTGGTGAAGAATGATCGTAATATTTATAAACGTATTTTATTCCTGAAAAGAAACTGAGTAGTTCTACGTATTTTTACTTATATTTAGAATTCTCTATAAAAAACTCCTTTGAGTCGTTTTAGACTGGTTCGCATAATGACGGTGAAATAATACTGGTGGACGAATGGGAAGTTCCACTCATCCGACAGTCGGTATTATTGCTAAACGTTATAATAGCGACGGCATAGCTCTGAGTTCGAAGCGCCTAATTTTAAAGTTGTAACAATTACTGAAATTTTTTTAAATAAGGGAATGATACAGGTATAAAAATAGGTAGGCCCTACCTACTGGAACCAATTTTTTTACAATAGCAACCTAAACGGAAACCAAAACTAAGAAGATGTTCCTGTTTCGCTTCAATGGTTGCTACTGTTTACGTAAATCTCAGTTTCAGAACCTATTTTGGTCCTGTGTATAATTCTCGTACGTATGTAAAGTAAGTTGATTTTTTATAATCGTAGGCCTATAATGAAAGGAGTTCATGAGCAATTACAAAAAACAACTTGCGGTTTCCTATAAATCGACAATTTTAATTATAACACTATGCGACGTTAATTGCCCACGGCGTGTGAATAGTGACACTTCGCTAAGACGCTAACACTTCACCCTTTACCACCACAAACACTCGATCTCTGTCTACCCGTAATAATTGCTAATAAACAACCATTTGCCAGCAAAAGTCGTTTGGTCACGTGCTCGTCGCGTGATCCAGATGGCGCCATATTTAGCCACACAATTCTGCCTCGAGGTCACACAGATGGTATTTAAAGTTGTCGTCACGTGACAGCCACGTGACCAATCCGGTTTTTTATGGTTGCCGTGTGTCTTTCGTGTTTGTTGATTAGATACCGTGATCGTCTGTGTTAACGTAGGCCTACCCATGTCCGTATAGTCATTGTAATAAAAAAAAATTGCTCTCACACCTCTCTTACAACATCCATCGAGTTATGCCAGTTGTAGTACAATATACATATTATATTCGTTACCCTCGTTCAAATCATAGATGGCTATATATCATCATTGGTATAAATTACTACGTATATTATAATAGGCTACCAATTCAAATGTGAATAAAATCCAGTGGACATTTATAAACACTCGTGCATGCCTTGAGTCACTCATATAGCATACACACGCTACTGTGCATACTAGTATGTTTAATGCATACACAATGTATACCGGTACATCCCTCGTTCCGAGATGTTTGATTAATCACCATAATGCACTTTTACTCACCATTCAGCGCGCATACATTTTCATTTCCGTTCGACGAGCGAAAACAAATCACCTAAATGTAACTTAAATTTTTCGCAGCATCGCGACTCATTGTAGGATCGACTTAATAACACATCCAATTTTTTGCATGTAATAAAAATGTATATTCACATGGTTCTACTTCCTGGTGGTATTATCTCCCCTTAATAATACTACATTAACTCCCTTTAACAATATGTCGGCACAAAGGCACTTCCGCTAACTCCTGGGTACGCGGGTCAAGTTAATGGATTGTGTTTATTATTTGCATGAATGTATGGAAGCACGCGTATGATTTGATTAAAACACTGAAACATTGAAAGCAACCTGGAGCATTATATAGACCGGCCACATTAGTATGTATACAATCACATCGTATAATTCTGCGTAATTTTATTAAAATTTGTCCATAGCCTGCGTACATTGTTCATTGTCACTATTGCGCTGTCGGAGAACTAAACTGTAATCCGCAAATCTCGGAACCGAGGGCGCATACAAGATACATACATAGGTACTGTAGATACTGTAGATACATAATGGATTCCGCAGATCTGTATATATAGGCCTCGTAGATTCACGTCGCCATGTGATTATAGGACATGCATCCATGATTGCGAGATCCCACGTGGGTCCAGTTCAGGATGCACTCCGGCATACCGGTACTTAAAATTCAAATCCTAAACCATAATATGACAATGTACATACGACGAACATTCTCCAATGGCGCCATTTTATATTGCCCGTAAAACATTCTTCGTGCATGGTACTGGCGTATCTCATCTTCTAGAAAACTTCGAACGTAAGTAGGTCTACATAATTTATAACAGTATGCAGAATAATCGATACATTTTGACTGTACTTTACAACTAGATACCCTAATGCTATAGCTTTGCCGTCCATCGAATCAGGACGTGTTGCGGTAGTATCGATCGATTATATTTAGCCGCGTAGGTGTTCCTCGAAAGATGCTAGGGATGCGTTCAGATCTACCCAAACACTGGGATAGGTATCTGTCTGCACCTTTGTTAGATTATGACGAAGTTCCTCATAATGTGCTGGATTCTGACCACTTGAGTTAGTGTACGGGAGAATCGTTCGAGGTCCGATGACCACATGTACCCAAGGAACTTTGGACACAATAAATTCTGGATCAAGATGTTATAGATCTCAGAGAAAGAATCGAGAGGAGACAATTGGCACAATATAGCTCGACAAATTCCGCTTCTAAAACCCGAACGCACTTCAATAAGAATGCCAGAGAACGAAAAATGGTGGAAGTTATTGATGAGGTATTGATACTATTGACAACAGACAAGAACAAGGTCCTACTACAAGTTGATGAAGATCCTAAAGAGAAGGAGAATGACACCGTTTGTGCGAAACAGCTGGCGAAGGATCTGAGTGGGGATGTTACTATTGATACAAAACATCATCAGGTGAAAATATTGTTATATCAGTTCAAGGTCGTGCTCAGCGATACCTCGGGCTGTACTAACCTCATGGAACACGATATCATATTGACGGCAAAAAAACAAATACGCTCTAGATACCCAGTGGTGTATAGAAGGTCGTGGAAGAGGAATGGACAAAAAAGTATTGAACTTGTCCTATAGTGAAACTGAAAAAGAAAGACGGATCGACAATTTCTTGCATACAGTAGAATCGATGTATTTACGAACAAACTAAATTTGGTGCCGAGCCTATAGCAGCAGTAGGCTATATAGCTAATGTTGAAGTTATTTTCGCAAAAATGTCTGGATGTCAATACTTCTCAAAACTCGATTTAATGCGTGGTTATTAACAGTTAGCACTTACAGATTCTGCTAAACTTCTCACCGCGTTTCGTTGTGGATCAGGTTTATATACCATTGGCATTATAAAAAAACATCTCTATGGTTTATATTTTACCAGTTTAATCGCGTGCCTTTTGGACCAGTTTATCGAGGTTAATGAGAAAACTTATGCACGGCATGGATATAGGCTAATGTCGAAAATTTCAGAGATGACATCGTCATGTATACGAAAACACTTACGAGCACACGCGCGTACTCACCGCGGTACTTGTCAGGTGATGAGGTCACTGGGGCGTAGGCTACGGAGGATGCGTACTGCGTGTTGTCGGTGGTTAGGGTCCTTTGTCAGTCGGTTTTCCCCATTTGTCCTTTTACGTGGGGTTTTGTTTGGTCCGGAGCAACTCATTCGGATCGTAAATGATCTTGGCTATCATAACAACATGTACACTCATCGAGAGTTAATTCATATCCAAAAAGTCATATTCCGACAGTGAGAGAAAAAAAATTAGACGCCACCGAAAAACGATAATACACCTGGGAATGTCGGTGTTGCTAGTTGGCATGTGAACTTGGATGGAAACTGTTATATGCATATTTGATAGGACGTTGGTATTGGTAGGTTGTGTCCACGGGCGCTTCTGCTGCTAGCATGGTGCGGTCATTCAGTCGGGATTTTTTAAAAGTACAACCCTGCATTTGCGAGATTCCTGGAAACGACCGGTGACGAATCTTCTATAATAAACCGTGTGTTTATACAATATATACTTCACTAATATCCATCAATAAACATTTATCGGATGTGGGGATTACCAATGCCGGAGAGAATAACCATAGTGTTATCTCTCTTCGTCCCATAGAAGTCGTTAAGTTAGCTACATCCGCAGCCACAATAGGCACCCATCTCTTGTAATGGAAGTGGTGTTTGATTCTAAAACCGTTTGGTTATACAAGTGGATCGAACAGATACCGCTAATTAATCAACTATGAACGATAAAGGTGTGACGGGTTGTGTAAAGTGGTTGGTTTTCACTCTTGTGGTGGTGGATTATTCCAGAACAATACGCTACTGATTGTGTAAAACTTTGACGGTGTTAGCGGTTTATTAGACGTTCCTTTAATCATAAAACTCCTTCCGGATTGTCAAAGATGGCGGTAATTTGTAGATTGTGTATCAGCGATTATGTTTTGTTGAGGCGTAAGGTAAATTGTGTATTAATAACTTCCATGTGTTTATGGATTATTGTTTAGGTGTTGGTCTATTGTACCAGGAAGCAATCGTCATTAAGCAAAAGCGTCAAAGGCAATGTGTAGCATCCTTGAGAGCGGCTTGTTTCACCGCTGTATAAAGAGAGTCATTAGCTTTATTTTAAACATACACGTCGTTCCTAACCAATTGAACATAATATACCCGGTATGCATACGGTAGCATATATAAACTATTTATATATATTAAATTTCGCTGAAAAAAATCAGTGCCTCCGATGCGACCCGGACCCGCGACCTTCAGTTAACCGGACTGATGCTCTACCAACTGAGCTACGGAGACCCGACCTCAAATTAAATATAATTAATTATTCTAACCAATATGGCTTACTCCACCTGACATCATATAGAAACTATGACCGACCATGGATAAAAAATGCGCACATGGTTTAGGTGAAAATAAATTATTGTATTTTAAAACGTGTATTTTTTTCTAGAATCGTTTGGTATGCTAATAATAATAGTCATTCTACGACATATTTCTTGAAATTAAAAGAGTAGCTATACCAAACACAGTCTACAACGCTTGTAACCCCAATCCCATAAGTAGTGTAACAAAGACAGCGATGAAAAACGTTACGGCCACGAAGTATGTGTCGATGCGGAAGTAGAGGCGGTTGAGTGGTAAACCCTTCTCCTTGAGGTAGGCTATTCTTAAGCAGAGGAGTCCTGCTGCTATTTCACAGAGGAGGGCAAACACTAGGAATATCATCAGCACCTGGAAGGTAAACACGATATGAGTTAGCGCAGTAGAGGGAGATATGGACAGGGGTGGATGGATTGATAGAAGAGTGTGAGGCGTGAGGATTTAGACTCCAGTCGGAGTATTCGAACCTATGTCTATTTCACACCGGAGGGCAACACCAAGGAACACCATCAACACGTGTCAGAGTGAGGCAGAGGAGGGTGGGTGAAAGGAGCCGCGCTGCTATTTCACAAAGGAAAGCAACACTGTGAATGGATTGGTGATGGGATGGATGGGAGGTGTATTTTCTTGCTGGAAGGTAGTGGGCCTAGTAACTAGGCCCTAGTTCATGAACGTTAGGATATCCCAATTGGCAGGTTTTAAATGATCACAATCAATTCCTCAAATTATATGAACCTTTATCCTAGAATATGAATGACACATACTTTGCTGAATATAAATTTAATACAAACATGTTATATTGTTGATACCATAATACAAAAATAACATGATTTATATTAGGCGAGCGTTTCTCTTTTTGACTAGTAGACTATACATAAAATACTCACGTAGTAATATTTGGTGCTGCTGCCGGCAAAGGACACGGCCCGCAGGTTGGTGATGGTTCCCATCATGAGGGCAAAGTTGAGCAGCTCCACTGAGATCGCCCACATCTTTGTATCATCCTTCACCTGGCTTGACGCACCGACCTGTGTAATTAAATGAGAGTTTTACCAAACGAAAACGATGAAGAAGAAGGAGAAGAAGAAATATGAGGAACAACATCGACGACGACGACAACGAAAACCAGAACAACAACATCAACAACGACGAAAACAGTAGCCTACATCGATTAACATCACGGACACTAACAACAACACAATATTCATTGATGCATTTCGAGACCGATCCGTCCAATCGACTAAAACCGCGATAAACAAACATGCACCCTTTAACACAAAATCACAAAATAAACTGAGATGATGCGAAAATTATTGATGAGGATACAAAGAGTCGTGGTCTGTGTATAAAGGAGGAGATTTGGATACCAAAGAAGGCGGTCTTCAACATGCAGAAACGAGGGGGCATCAGCAATGGCACAATATTGCGGCAACTATGACGGGGTGAATAGGTCCTGGCGAATAGGTCTGCAGACCACACAGACGAAGCTGTCAAAATATTAGACTTATAGTTAGATATACCCGTATATACATGCGTTAGTAAGTAGGTGTACCGATTGTATTACTTACACCAACTATTGACTGCGAGGAAGCAGGTCGGATCTTATTCTTCTGCGATGATCTAACCGATGTCGGCGATGGGGTCTTGGATACCTGACTGATCTCCTCTACCACGACTACTTCATCACCCATGATTGTCACACCTGCGTCTGGTGACAAATATAATGACATTGGCGTATTATATTATTATGACATCGTCGTTGTCGTTTTCGTTGTCGTTGTTGTTGTCATCGTCGTCGTCGCCGTCACAGAATATCACGAGTGTATAGGCCTACGTTATGACATCGTTGTCATCTGCGTCGTCGCCATAAACTTCACCAGTGATCGGACGCTGTTCCTCTGACGGTTCCAAATGGCGCTTGGTACCACCACAACCACCCCACCACTTCCGAGACTCGTGATGGTCGCACCTGAGATATAACACGAGATATGATAACCTGACATCTTAGTCATCAGCATCGTCGCCGTCATTTACCCCATCTCGATTCGTTCGTACTTATGTCGGCTTCACCATTCTGTAATTGGAACAATCTCGCTAACCGTTACTGTGTGAAGTTGCATAACACTATACTTCAACAGCCGTATAATGCCCAGACGAGAGTATGGATTCGTTGCCGACTATAATGTTTGAAAGCTATGTACACATAAAACGCATCCACAATACATGATGTAGCATCAGATATGACAAAAGAAACTATAAACTCTCTTCCACAAAATATACAAGTTAACACAGCCATAGAAAATAACAATACCGTAAAAAATCAATTTTAAGCAGTTCCAACATAAACATATGCAACTGCTGTACCTATATTATTATATTAGAGAGTATGGTAATTTACCATGTTGAACGGAGATGGGGCGGTTTGTCCGTAGCGTGCTGATTTCGTCAAATGGGCGTAAGTTCCGTGCTACGTCATCATACCTTTGTACGCCCAGATACGTGACAGATCTTTGACCTACTCCACCACTCATTTTACCGCACTGATCTTACTCAATATTGCCTACTAGCTTTGTAACGATAGGGCTATGTAGCGTAAATCATTACAAAAGAGAGTGAACAGAAGAGGGCCGGTCGGCAGCAGAAACGTTGATATATATACTTCCCGGATACAACGGAGATCGCCATCGTTATTTCACTATAACGATACTGTAGTTTGCTAATGTGTATTTCATAGGAATATATTGTACATGACTGTATGAAAATACTAGATCACTATAATCAACGCGGGCTACCTGTACAATATATCCACTATCGAAAATGGTACCTATATATTACTTGAAATGAAATTATTGTGTTATGTACTATGTTATCTTAGACTATAATATACTCACAAATATCTCGACAAGTATTATCTTGAAATGTAGTCTATATTAATTTGCCTTCGAATACCAATATAGATGTACTCGTCGTATGAGGTGATTTTTACTATGCATGTAAAATAATACATAAGTTAATCCAAAATGGCCGCCATAC